>PVIR01016602.1:0-36361 GCA_004026965.1 Petromus typicus | reverse complement strand
CAGACTAAGATCTTTGAGTCTGAATAAGTGCATTGTCATCCTTTGAAAACGAATGACCAGAGAATGTAGTTCGGTTCTAGGAACTAAAGAAGACTGCTGAGAAATGAAAACTAAGGCAAGAGCTGAAATAATTAGCAATTAATTAGATTATGGTGGAAGGTGGAGGGTGAGAAGAAGAAAAATCATGAGAAAAACAAAGGACAGAGCCTTCTTCGTAGAGCAGCCAGTATATTGGTCTCCTCATGAAAGCAAATAGAACCCCGGAGCACCATGGAGTCCTGAGAGACATTTCCTCCTGAGTGATGATATTAACGCTAAAGTTTATGGTTTTATAGGATATGTATTTTTCATCAGATGTTGTGTCAAGTGTTTTTATGTTTTATATCCATTTAATCACAAACTCTGTGAAGAATTGTATTTAATTCTCCACATAAAAGTATATTAAAAAAAAGATTAAGAAATGTGCCTAGTGGAAAAGCCTACATTGACGTTTACCACGTTGCAAGAAACGCAGTGCGCAGGCAGATCAGGTAACCATGTGCTTGTTCTGCTCTGTCCTCTCGCAAAGGGTTTACGGTTTGAATAAAATATTCCACATTTCTGTTTGTGAGGAACTTTCCTGCTCTTTTTCCGTGTTCCACTTCTGATGGATGAAATACAGGCTCAATCTTCACCCTCTTGCCAAAAAACATTGCTGGTGGGCAAGAAAGCAAAACGCAGCATTTTAGTACATTTTCAAATGTTGCTTTGGAAACTTTAGATTCTATGTATTTCATTGTTCTGAAGAGAAACTGCCAGCGTCTAACTCTCTGCTCTTTCCCCATAGTCGGAAAGAGCTGATTCAGAACTGATCTGGGATACAGGCTGAGGATGCTGGACAGGACGAGGGCGGGGCTGCTCCCCTTCCCATAACGGAGGTATATTCAGATGTGATGTTTTTCGTGCCGCGGTGTACCAAGGGAATGGTTAAGATGTGATACAGGAAGTTGTGCCCTAATGAACAAGGTTCACTGGAGGACTTGTTTTCTGCAAGGATCTCCCTGATGCAATGATAGAATGGGAGGAAAAATGGCCTGTGTGTTGGGCTTTTAAAATTTCTAAAGATTAAACAGTTGCCACATCGACAAATTCTGCGTTTTTCAGTGCTACGTCGAGCCCCTGCCTTGGCTTGAACAGGCTCAGGACGCACAGTGACGAGGCGCATGCGGGACAGAATCCCTGTGCGGTGGCCTCGCGTTCTTTGCGTGTCCCTTCTTTTCCCACGTGCTCTCGCCCATCAGAAGCCCGCCTGGCCTCCCTCTCTCCTCTATCCTTCCTAAGCAGCGGCCACATTAGCATTTAATCTCTAAAGATTTACCCTGTTAAATGTTTCACAACCACAACAGGAATAGGAAAACATTTATTCTTTCAAATGTTAAAGAAAATAATTTCAGTGCTTAAGATCATTTGAATTACTGTTCTAGGTTCAAACATTTAAGTATTTGGTTTATTTGAAAAATAAACAGAATTAAGTAAAAGAATCAAAAATTGAAGAAATAATTACCCTGCAACTTTTTCTTTTTGTCCAGAAATGGGCCCCATTTTCTCTATTCAATTGACAAAGGGAGAGAGAAAAAAATTGTTGCTATTAACATTACATGATGTTTTAAATTCTGCATCTCTGAAGCATGACTGCAACTTGAGAAGGGCATGTTTCCCAATGAATACTCAAAACCTACCCACAGCCTAACATTTCCACCCAGGACTCACTCACTGTCTGTTTTCCTGCAATTGGTAGCAAAAAGATTGCTTGAAAGAAAAATAACAGAACTAAAGTTTTAAAAGCAAAAACATATAAACAAAAAGCAACTACGATGCCTATTGCTGAGGACCACGGTTAATATACTTGGCATATAACAATATTTTTTAATTTTTAAAATGATGTTTTGATCATTTTCTTTTACTCATGTCAAGTCTCAATCATATATTATACCAGGGGTGTGTGTGTGTGTGTGTGTGTGTGTGTGTGTGTGTGTGTGTGTGTGTGTACATGCTGCAGTTTGTAAGGTTAAGTACAGGACAGATTTCAACACTTACTCTATGTATCTAGATGGATGTCAATTATACATTTTTAGTGAGAATTAATTTTGTTTTATTTTATTTCATTTATTTTTGTTTCCAACTCACTGAAGAAATATAGCAGACATACCCTTACTGGAGTGTGTGAAAATGACTGAAGACTTCACGGGGCAGGACTGTGGGAGAAATGGTCACTATCCTTAGTATTGTGCCAAACAAATGAAATAGATACAGTAGTTTGAAACAGCAGAGGTGTAAATACCCTATCACTTCTTTAGTATGAGAAACTGCAGGTGTAAATGAGGTCTAGAACGTATGACAGGTATTGTGAAATGGAATAAATATTCAAAGGGAAATCAGAACTGGGGAGGAGTGTCCAGGATAGAGCAAAGAAGGTAAAGAAAAAATGTGGTGGTAGAAAAGGAAAAACAAACAAAGCATATGCATATAGGGGATGGAGGGACGGGGGGGCAGGAGAATGAGAATAATAAGAATCAAGATGTATCATGTACAGGTACAAATTCTCAATAAGGAATATGATCATAATATATCCCTAAAATGTACCAATAAACTCAATTAAACATATAAAAAATCTTCCCTGCTGCTTTGCCCTGATTCAGAGTTACCAATACAATCGCAGAATACTTGGTCTGGACTTTAATATAGTGTGTACCTTAAAAAAATAAATAAATAAAAAAATAAATGAACAACAACAACAACAAAAAGAAAAGACTTTTTTTTTCAAAAACTTAATAATCTCATCACTGGCTTTATTTATACTTTGATCAGGGCATGGCAAGGTTTTGCACTCCTCAAAGTCACTTCAGAAATCCTGAAGAAATCTTACTTGTGCATCAAAGGTCACCATAATGAGAAGGTTAGACTACTCTGACCCCTATTGAGGAAACTCCTCAATGCACATCCTGCACCCTATCAGGCAGGGCACATTTAAAGTGTGTCTGACACAATGCTCAAATGAGCGTTTGTCCCAAATCAAATCTCTCTGCTTCATCTTCTGCCCCCCAAGGTCTCACTATCAAATCATACAGGTGCATTTTAAGGATATTGAGAGAGAAAGCCAACAACAAAAAAATAAATAGGACTTAAGAGTGCTTTATAAAATTTTGTTGCCCTTGTTGAGATTTTCAGTTTACTGGGTTTTGTGGAATCCTGCGGAGAGAGCTTGGGGTTATTTCTCAGGAAGCAGAGGATTCACTGTGGCACATTAAGTTCTCTTGTCTTTTGTTCTGCGATTTCGCTTTTTGAGATCATTTCTAAGAGATGGATGATGACTTTTGATATATTTCTGGTTTTTGTAACCAGGTGTTTGATCCTAATTCTTAGCAATTGTGTCCATGCCGTTAGTATCTAGCAACTGTTATCTATTGGTTGCGAAGAGTAAGTGGTGACTGTGAGGATTACAGGGCTGCTCAAATCATAAGGCTAAGTGTTACATTTTTCACGACCACCTATCATTCTCTTTGTAGAGTCATTATTCTTTCCTGATAGTTTTGTTACATGAACTCCACCTTAAACTACATTTGTGTCTACCAAAGTCAGTTTTGGAGATTTTAAAATTGGGTACTAAGAGCTGAGAATAGTGGGGGAGATACATTCCTTGAGGGTATTTATATAGAAAATCTTTCCACACCAGCACTCCTTAGATATAACATTATAGATCCATCCATTCCATCTATTCTAAAGGCTGATTTTGCTTCACACATAAAAGGATTTGACTACATCGGCCAGTAAATTCAGTTACACTTTATAGACAATCTTATAAAGTTTTCTGGCTGGAATTTATCGGTTGTTTAACTCTGTTGAGCAATCATAATTTAAAAAGACATGAGACCACAACTCTCAAGGTTGAATAATCACTGTAGGTATTCCGATGAGCTAAAATGTCACAATAAGGCTAAGTAGCATATGCTTTTGACCCAGCTGTCAGGTGTTATTAATAGGCTGATTTAAAAATGAAAGCAGTAGGGGTATCATTGATATTTTGAGGCCCATATGCTTAATGCAATAAAACACCTGCCAGGGCCAGTTCTAGTTCCAAATGAAGTAAATCAGCCTGCTTTCTCCATCCCCTACAGTTAAAAATACATCAACACCTACTCAGAGCGTTGCCATGTGCTGCAACCCTCAGGTCATCACCTCTTTTACACAACTGCCTGAGAGCCAAGGTGTAACAACTGTTTCCCTTCTTCTCACCTCTGGAGTCAACTTTGTTGCTGAATGTGTGTATGTGTGAACCTCTCTTCTCATCTTTTATTATCTCCAGATTTTAGAAAATTGAAGCCAAAAGTTACTTACAACATAGGTCCAGGAAGCATTTGGATGGTCCTATCTATAAATGCAGAAATGTGTTGAGAGTTAGATACCTCAAAAAGTAACTCGAGCATATACACAATTATTTATTGATCTGAAGTAGTTTTATAAAAAAAGAAAGGGAAATGATAGCTTCTTTGTTATAGGATGGAACGTTCTTCAAAAGTCACCGAAAGCTTGTTTCCATTCAAGTTATTTGTGCAATAATATATTTTAAAATCACTTTTTAAAAATTGAATTCTTTATTAGATTCTATTTTATATAGGCATCATGATCACACTCAACATTCAGAATTTGTACCAGTATATGACACGATTTAATTCTCATTTTTCCCATCCCCTTGTTCTTCTTACATCCCCCAACTCTTATATATATAACTTTGTTTCCTTTTCTTACCATCACATTTTTTCTTTCCCCTTGTTACTTACTCTTTATTTTATGACTTAATTTAAAATATATATTCAAGTCATTGATCATTCTGTTGAGGTAATTCAGGGTGTGATAATGATACACTTGGAAAGATGGCATTTTTTATTGAAATTTGCTCAATCTGAGAAAACTGAAAGCATTTTCTGGATTTTGTCTTTTTGTTTTGTTTTGTTTTGTTTTGTACCTGGAATCAAATTGAACTCAGGACTTTCCACTTGCTAGGTAAGCACAGTACCACTGAGCTAAATCCAAGGCCCCTGGATTTTGTCTGTAATTTGTTCTCTCTGCCTTTTAAAATATGATGTAAATAAATATAACATCTTAGCACAAATCTTTATTCTTTGTGTCTACTGGTTTGGTTCGTGATTGTCCAGGAAAGAAGGGAGAAGAGGGAGGGAAAGTGTAAGGCTGTTAACTTCCAGTTTTCTCCCAATATCACGCTTGATGATATTTGCCTTATCAGCTTTTATTACTTTAGTTAATTTCCTTAAGTAGTCGTTGAGAGTGTGCTTTTCTATTCATCTGTCATTTTCTTGCATAACAAAAAACTAATCAAGACAATTTTTAAAAAGAGCAGCTCCACACTGTATTTAAATCAATGCTTTAATTGTTGTATTAGCATACATTCACCCAAAATTACTCTTTGATAAGGGCAAGTGTACCCCCCCACCCCCACCAAGTTTCATACATTTTCAGAAGTGGCTGGATCTAGGGTGTGTGATACAAGGATTAAATTAAATTGTTTCACTGATTGGAATCAGCCTCGTTCTGGGTGTGGCTGAATGAATTTACTTAGGACAGAAACCCCACGTTAGGTGCAGGTGGGACCACCCAAAAGATTGTTAGCTTGTTTGGGGTAAAATAGGAATGGAGGCATTGTTCTAGTCATTTCTTGCTGCTCCTTGCTGCTCCTGACCTGCCCCTTCATGAACTGTTTCCCCTCTGCAGTGCCCTCTCCCATGCCACCTTGCCTACGAGCCAGCCAAATACAGACCGAAATCTTTACCAACTCTAAGAAGAAATAAGCATTTTTCCTTTGACTTGCTAGTGTCAGGTATTTTGTTCCAATACCAAGAAAAGTAACTAAGGCAGCAGGTTTCATTTGAGTAGTAATATATTTTTTCTGTTGCTATATGTTTTTTTTCTTTTTTTAAAAAAAATTATTATAATCTGGTGCGTTTTATGTACACATCATGATCACAATCAGCACTGAGAATTTGGACTAGCATATGACATGACTTAATTCTCATTGTTCCCATTTCCCCACCACCAATATACATAAGCTATGTTTCTTTTCTTTTTTAACCATCAAATGCACTTGTTACTATAAATACTGATTCTCTTACATGTCTTAACAAATGTAGACTCAGTATTGGAAATAGATACTAAATTATCAATTGAATTTTATATCCTGTCACATGTTGACTAACAACTCAGAGTAATGATTATTTCTCCTTATTAACCTTTCTCTTTTTTCCTCTTGAAAGAACTATTCACTTCCTTTTATAGCATCATCTCTCCTTGTTGTGTGTCCAATTTGATGCTGCAGGAGAATTAAAACAA
Organism: Petromus typicus; assembly: GCA_004026965.1. Lineage (NCBI taxonomy): Eukaryota > Metazoa > Chordata > Mammalia > Rodentia > Petromuridae > Petromus > Petromus typicus. The sequence goes on along the minus strand of PVIR01016602.1, from coordinate 29,980 downwards.
TAGTGTAAGTTTTTACCAGATTCTGATGTTTGATCTAATGTTAAAGAGAAACCAAGCTTATTTTCTATGCATTGTGGAGAAATAAAGGCAGTAATAGCCTTGCTCAGCCAAGATTGTTGGAAGATAATTCCATGAGCAAATGTCAGATGAATAGTATTATACTTGGGTGACATTTATTCCCACGTAGTGTCTCTGGCTCATTTAGAATCTTAACTAGTATCAGAATAACCACAGAAGCATTGTCACTGATTGTTAGCTTACTTGAGTTCTTTTTCTGATGCTCACAGTGCCCCCCAAAATTATATCCTGTGATCTTAGCAACACTTTCTTACTGCTGCATTCATTGTGCTTTCCATTATTTTTTCTTCTCTGGTTCCACATTGGATTGCTTTATTATATCATTTTTACAGCCGCACAAAGACACTCATATCTCAGAGAATGGTGGTGCTCTTGATTATTTTTATATCACTGCTCAACAGCCTCAGTTAAAATTCTAATTTTATATATGCACAGTGAACAAAAAGAGCTCAAGGCCTCCTCAGGCAATAAACATGACATGTCTTGCTTTTCATAGGCCATGAATACTGTTCCCTCTCCTCAGAAGCGCATCAGAAGCATTATGATTACCTCATACTGCTAGTCACTTGATATCTCATTGGCACTAGATTAAAATTAAAGAAATTTTACTTATCACGAATTTCCTTGAAACAGGTTGCATTTTTACTGAGTACAAGCAGTACTAACACAAGGAACAAAATAAAGGAGGAATATGCTAAACATTTTAAATGTTTTGAAATTGTATATTTTTGAAATATCTTTGAAATAGTAGATTTGACTTTTCCAATAAAGAAAACCCAATGCAGCTTTCTTTTCAAATAATGTAGCAATGATGAATTTATTTTACTCAAAAAAAAAGGGTGATAAAACATTTTTGGTATTTTTACATTTTATTATATGCAATTGGATTTTCTTTTATATTTTATTCTTCATCATACATAGTCACAAACCAAGATACTTTATATTGGATAGTTACTCTTACATTCTATATACCCTCCATACCATATTCTTTCTGTTTATGTGCTGGTTGATCTTGATTGTCAACTTGACAATTAAGAGATTCATGGAAAGCCGATTGAGTTAGAGATAGCATCACAGATGGTTGATCCAGTGAGGAATGTATTATTAGGATGTGGGGTGTAGTTGGAAGAAGCAGGCTGTAGGGCAATAATGGGGAAGTAAGCTTTTATATTGTACATCTACTTTTTGATGTACACATGCATATCTTATTATTTCACTTATGAGTATGGCCTCATTATGCAACCATTTAGCAAAGTTAGAAATAAATACCATTGTTTATGACTGAGTAATACTTCATTTTATTTTTAAAAATGCACATCTTTTTCCAATATCCAATTAATGGGCATGGGGACTGTTTCCAAGAATTTGCAATCACAAACTATGCTGCTATTAACATGGATACACATATGTTGCTCTGATTTGATGTTGTTAATTCTTTCATAAATGTACTTAGAAGGAAAATAGCAGGGTCAGTTAATACCTCTCATTGAAGTTTTCAAAGGAACCTCTGCAGTGATTTTCCCAGCGGTTGAATTAACCTACATTTCCAGCCCCCAACAGTGGAGAAAAGTTCCTTTCTCTCTACAGCTCTGCCAGCTTTTGTTGTTGGTTGATTTCTTGATAGGAGCCAATCTTTCTGTACCCAAAGAGTTTTTAGAGTTAATTACTAAATATAGTAATGTAACTAAATACAAATCAACTGAAAAATCAATAGCACTTCTGTACACTGATAATGAACCCATTGAAGAAGAAATTAAAGAAAACATATCATTCATAATAGCACCAAGAAAAATAAAATATTTAGAATTAATCTAACTAAAAAAGTTAAGTGACTTTACAGTACTCTGACAAAGAAAATTGGAGAGGATATCAGAAAGTGGAACGATATCTCCAGTGTCTGAATAGGCAGAACCAACATAGTCAAAACAGCTGTACTTCCAAAATTGAGGTACAGATTTAGTGCAAAACCAATGAATATTCCAACAGCACTCTATAGAATTCAAGAAAAGAATTCTAAAGTTCATAGGAAACCACAAAAACCCAGAATAGTCAAAGCAATCCTAGGAAACAAGAATGAAATGGGCACGACAGTTGCAGATTTGAAGTTATAGTATAAAGTACAGTATAAAGCTACCAGATTTAAAGGGTGTGTTAGTGACACAAAAATAGACATGATTATTAGTGGAACAGAATAGAGTTTGTAGCAATTACTTCAACTACATTCAACTGTTTGATTTTTGACAAAGGGAGCAAAAACACACAGGCGAGAATAGACTCATTAATAGCTGATGCTCAGATTGAGTCAAACTCATATCTTTTACCATACAGTAAAGTAAAATGAAAACTGAACAAAGAGCTAAATATTAAAGCAGAAATAATCTACTGGAAGAGAAGTCAGGCTGTTAAAGTTCTAGATGTGGACAAGGATTTTCTGAGAAAAATCCAGTTGCAAAAGACACAGTTCCAAGAATCAAATAACAAGTTCATATTAATTTTAAAACTTCAAAGAAAGAAACAATTAATGTAGTGAAAATACAACCTATAGAAATGGAAAAAAATATCAGCAGCAATTGCTCAGACAGGGGAGTCAAATATATATACAATAAATATAAATAAATAAATATATACAATAAATGAAAAACTAAAAAAAAATTAAATAGCCAAAATGAAAGACAAAAAAAAAAAAGGACAATAAAAAGTTATTAACACTACACAGAAGAAGTACAAATGACCAATAATGAACAAATGCTCTACATAAAAGGCCAATGGAGAAATGAAAATTAGGACAATATCGAAATTTTATCTTACCTAAGAAAGAATAACCACCACCAAGAAATCAAACAGTAGCAAAGAGACTGGAGAAAGAAGAAGCTTTCTACACTGTTGGTGGAAATGTAAACCAGTACAATCAATGCAGAAGTCCATAAGGGGATCCTCAAAAAACTAAAACTAGAAAATCCATTTGACACAGCTGTTCCCTTTCTAAGTGCTTTCCCCAAAGGGTTGCAAACATCATATTGCATATATACTTACATGCATAACATCATAATTCCTCATAGCTAAATTTTGGAAGTAGCCTAAAGACCAGTCAACAAAAGAATGTCCAAAGAAAACATGTTATTTATGTTTTAAGAAATATTCTAAAGAAAGCTAAATTTGAGTCATTTGTCAAAAAATAAATGCAGTATGAGTTGATAATGTTAAGTGAAATAGATCAGAAACACAAGTTTAAATGTCTCATAATTTCTCTTACATGAGAAACAGAGTAAAAAATAAAGAGAAAAGTAAAGAGTAGATGATAGGAAATAGGGAGATAGATTTTTCTCAAGGGGAGAAAAAAGAGAAGGGAAAAAGAGAGGAAGAGAAAAGGGATGAAAAATGGAACTGAGATCTCTTAGATCTATGTACAACTCCACAGAAGAAATGTGAACATTATACACTGCAAACATGTAAAATAAATGAGTGGGGAATGGAGGGATAGGTAGAGAATGGAGGAAGGAGAAAGAAATAAGATGATAAAGAAATTAAGATGTGTTATGTAGCTTCACCAAGTTTCTACAAGAAACAAACTTTGTGTACTACACAAATGTACTATTAAACTAATTTTAAGCAAATACAAACTTCCTAATTCTGTACTAAAACCTGCTTCTCACAGCATACAGCTAACATGACTTCAAAGTGGAGATTCAACTTCAGTTATACATCATACAAACATCTCCCATAGCACTCAACACATTATTCCTTAGTAAGAAAGGTGTGTGTGTGTGTGTGTGTGTGTGTGTGAGTGTGTGTGTATGTGTGTGTGTATATTTCATTAAAGTACAAGGTTTACAAGTTTTCTGCATTTGTGTACTCAAAAAGCATCATATAATAAGTGGTATGTTTTAGGTGATGAACATTTGCCTTTATTTTTCTTCTTTTTTGCTTTTCAGTGGTGACAACTCTATTCTGGAGGTAAAGGAAATCTCAAGATCAGGTAACATGTTCTCACCATGACTCTGTTTGCTGGAGGCTGAAAGACAGGGGTGCAGCTCCTCACTGGCTGTGGCAATTCACTCTTCAGTTCATTGACACCAAGGCCTCTCTGCAAGGGATCCTGGGAGCATGGGCAGGAGAGAGAAGTTATAGGGGAGAGAGCGAGACAAAACTCAGGGTCTTGTTCAACCTGGTGTCAGTCTTGGTGATCAAGAAAGGCAATACTCTCTAAGGACCGGAGAGGCTGCTACACATCCCACACTGCTCAGGACAGACTCAACCATGCAAATGAGTCATCAGTGGTTGCAACCTGGTGTCAGTCTTGGTGATCAAGAAAGGCAACTACTGCTTATTAGAATTTAATCACTAGGGCCAGTCTTCACAAAGAATAGAGGATTCCATGTAGTGTGTATATATGGAAGCACAATTTACTAGAGGTGAGCTGTTCACACTTGATGATTTCTGCTTTCATATTCTCCATGAAAGTTTTTCTGCATCAGTCATAATCTTTACTGAACACTTGATACTTGCCAAATTATTTCAATATAACAAATGTCTTGCTTTCCTGTTACTTTATTCAGTGCATATATTATACTTCAATATTCATAATTCCTTTATGGATTCAACATATAACTATTAAATAACTGAATTCACCTCAAATTATACTAGGCATAAAAATTCCTGAATATTAATTGTTAGAAAATCTGAAAAACAAACTGTAATCAACAATTGTAAGGATTATTTTAATTTACTTCAATTTAAATGAGAACTAAACTTTTAATAGTTAATATGATAATAATATTCTTATTAAAATGCCTGCTTTTTGGTGTATACTTTGAGAAATATGCTCTGAGGTTAGTTATGATTTGCAGTTGTTAGAACATGGTAAGATAAATAGCTTTATTTGAAAATGCATTATTGCTTCTAATTTTGTTGTTCCTATTAATTCTTTGTTCAAACCATAAAACTGACTGCAATGATTTAAATTTATTTTTATGATAATGGGTGAAGCCAGACATTTATAGTAAGAACATTAAAATGAACTAGACTAGTGTATATTCATTACAGTTGCACTCTTTCTTTTACTACTAGTAATTGATTGAACATTAGTTGGATTCAACATAAAGTTAGATTCTCTTTACGTATAGATTTCTCCTCTACTCCTAAATTTATCATAAATTAATAGTAAGACTACTAAGCACATCACAGTAGAACAAGATAGACCAAAAATATACATGTTTATCTACTGAATTGTGGTTCATATTAAAATAAATACTTCTTCTAATCAAGAGATTTAGGGAGTTAACTCTCAGAATATATCAGCTTCTGGACAGTAGAAAGAAGAGGAAGTACAAAGTGGATGGCTTAAGATGTTATAGATCAGCAGTGTGGCATAAGTCCAAACAATCTAACCATCTCTAAGTGTCAGGTGAAATAATAAAAAGTAAGGCTGACTGGTATGAAATTTATTTATGGATAGTCACATAGCTGTCATTCTTTTTATAAGTTTTAAATATGTATCCATTTAAAATAAATAAATAAATAAATAAATAATCATACTTTTTGGCATACTACATTTTCTTTGCTTAACTCTACTGCAAATCCTTTTAAGGGCATGGTGTTATAACCATTAGAGCAGAAAATTTATAAAATAATAATACATGGAATGGAAGTGCCAAACACTGGGAAATATTTTCCCTGGTGGCCTCTGATTCTTAAGGAGAGAAGCATGTGTTGCTACCCTTGGTAGGAAGAAAGGAGCATTCACCAGGATCTTTGGTAAATTAGTATTTCTTACTTTGAAACTTATAATATTTCCTAGAGTAGCATTACAAAACTCATATTTCACTAGTTAGAGTGAAAATATTTTAAAATATATCTACTTTCTTAGAATGGGTTGAGTGCATGCGCTCTGAAGTACATAGAATTACTATTCTGTTATTGTCCAAATAGGTGACAATTTTGTCTAACAAAGCACATTCAGCAATGTCTGGAGACATTTTAAATTTTTCAACTAGAGAAATGTTATTGGTACCTAGTGGATAAGGACCGGAGAGTCTGCTACACATCCCACACTGCACAGGACAGACTCAACCATGCAAATGAGTCATCAGTGGTTGCACAGTACGTATCTTGCTAAGATTGAGAATCCCTGAGCTAAGAGTAAAGCTGAACCTAAGAGAAGAGGGTAAGGAAGGAAGAGTAGAAAATGTGAGGCTGTTGCCCTGCCCTTGTCCAAGCCTGGAGAAGGTAAGAAGGAAACTCAAGTGTTACTGTGAGATAAGAGCAAATCTATGTGAAAAGGAGAACTCTAGGCTGTTTTCTAGCTATAGCTTAAGGAAGGAAAATACCAAGATATGCCTGGAAAAGAAAAGATGACCTGCAGACATGAGGGTTGCTTAATTTCTCACAAGTCCAAGGGCAGCCTGAGAGGATGGACATCTCCCCCAGACCTCCTAAAGATTGTGAACTCCCCACAAGTATCAGGAGGCAACAGGGTCACATTGGTTGAGCATCTGTGCTGCACCTACACAGAGCCTGAAGGCAACAAGTGTGCACCACGGTCACATGTGGCTCTAGCCAGAGCTTGAGGAACATCCTAAAGTACAGATGGCCAGGATCAGAATCAAAATGATTCAGTCAGGAAAGCTGCCTCCCACAAATGGACTATGCAGCTTCATAAACCGGTTGTAAGTCAAAGACAGCAGGAGTCTTTATTTTAAATTTTACCTTATTTATACATGTTTTCAATAAATGGAGCTTACTTTCATCTAAAGGAAGAGGTTCATGTTCATAACATGTCGGTGTAAGTCCGATGTATGTCCGATGTATGTCCGGGGTCGCAGAAGGAAACGAGGCACTCAGGGATGAAATCCAGCAGGGAGAACAGCCTCAGAGGACTGAACCACCGAGCTGTCTTCCAACAGCTCTTTTATTATGGAGCAAATACAAAGTAGCAATGCATAGGGGTAAAAACAGAAGAGGTGGGCTGGAGCATTTCCTGGGATAGGCCTTGAAGTTCTTCCTGATTGTATCCCAGTGTTTGTTTACCGATCTGTTTGCAAGATTCAGTAACTCAAAACTTAGCAAGATGTCTGGGGAACATCCTGTGAACTGGTGATAAGGAAACTCAGGAGTTCTGCATAACTGGTAAACAGCTACCTTTTCCCCTACAATAACAAATCTTGATTCTTTTTTGTCCTTTTTCTCCTCATCCACTTCTCTCCTTCTATCTCTAGATAACCTTTCCCTATTTCTATCATTATTGCTGTTATTGTTATATTTGGTTCATAATGTTGTTATATTTGTTATATTTGTTGTTATATTTGTTGTTATATTTGGTATAATGTTGACCTTCATTGTGGGTTTTAGTGTATGCACATAACACTTTTTAAGGGTTTTTACTTCCACTTCTTCCCCCTTCCCCTAAAAGAAACATTATTTCCATTTGTGCTTTTTGCTGTGTGAGCATACATATTCCTCCATAGATTTCAAAGCAATGTGTCTTCTTAGAAGCCACAGAAATACCTTTCTCTGGGTTCTCAGTTTTCCAATCCATGGTATTTTATAATAGCAGTGTATTCAGAGGAAAATGGAGTACTATGACTATTTCAGCAGCGCCACAGCCATTCAGTCTGTGCTACGCTCCATTTGTGAGTGTAGAGTGAGGTGGAGAAGACTAGAGAGAAGACTTTCTAAGGAGGAAACAGAGACAGGGATGTGAACCTGGGAGCTTTACCAGTGTGCTCCTACAGTGGCTAAACTTTTGTGAAGTGGCTAAAAAAGAATTATTCAACTGAATGAAATTTCTCTGGAAGATTATACAGTAAGTTATCTGACAGAAGTTCAAAATTAGTCAAGAAAAAAATTCCATTTTTGATACCTCAGTTAAATGGACTGTTGTAACTGTGAAATATCATACCTGTTACAATGCTTCTAGTGCTTTCTATTTCTTGACATCGAATAGTAAATGGTGAGAGACAGGACCTTCAATATGACTGATCATTACTTTCCTCTCACTTTACTGTCTCATTCCTCGAAGTTGTACCCTTTAAAGACACTGAGCCTGCTGCCATTGATTTACATGTTGCTGGCATCCTCCTTTCCCCTGACTTTAATTCTTATTCATTCTTCATGTCAACTGAAACATCTCTTCCTCCTGGAAATTATCCCTGAGCACACTAGATTAGGTTAGCAGCACCTGAAATATTTTTTCACAGCACTTACCCAATTTTTCTATAACTCTTTATTAAACTATTCATTTTCTTTGTGGGCAAGGTCATTGTTTATGGATTGCTACTACTTCTCCAAAGCCTAACACACTAGTGGACACATTTCAAACACTAATGGGCATGAATCTCTCTATGTAAGTAAAAGCTTTTAAAATCTCCAATGACAATCAAATTTTAGCAGCTAATTATCATCCATATCAGGCTTTCCCTCTACTATTCTATGCTCAATAGACTTATTTCTGCTGTATTTCATACATTTATTAAAGTTGTTTTTAACACTTAAAATTTATATTTCACCTTTGAATCTGTGTCACTTCCTATATCCTTGGGTAACACAGAGTAGGTTAACAACTGGTAGAAGTGGAAATGATAAATATAATATATGGCTAAAGGTCCTCAATGATAAGAGATCAGGTAGTTTCACAGAACTAAATGCACTAGCTTTATATTGTACTATGCTATTAATTTCCCTTGGATGAAGGAGAATGTATCATATAAAACTATGGGTTTTACAGGCTGGCATAACCAAAGCAACATGTTAAAGCCGCCACTTACTAAATTTGCCATCTTAGGAATCATTTAGTTCAGTATCTGGGTTTTGTTTAACAGGCAAGGAGAGGGAAATGGGATATGTTTGTATTTTCATAAGAAAGTATTTTTAACTCAGATTTCTAAGTTTATTAACATGAGACACCAGTTTATGTTTGAAGACACCTTGTGATTCCTGGTGTCATCCCTGCTATGGTCAAATTCACGCCAGATGGCAATGACCTAGAATACTATTGTTTCTCTGTGTGTGACTTTCTCTGTGTCTCCATATCTCCCTTTTCCTCCCTTCTCTCTCTCCCTCCCTAGCCATGGTGTCTCACATAACTCTTGCTTAAGTAACTCTAAGCTTTTAGTGATCGATTTCTGAGCCTGTTTCATTACAAAAACATAAAGTTAAAATGTATGCAAAGTGTTTCTTAAAAGTACAGAATTCCCTTTAATAGAATTTAAGAATAAGAGAATAAAAATTACATCTTCTCTTTGTCCGTTAGGAACCAAAACACAGCAAGCAAAGTCGATAGAGAGAAAGCATCTCAGTATCTCATCTTATTAAAAAAGCTGGTGAAGTACAGTGTTAACAAAATGGAAATGCTGATACTGAGCATAATTTCATGAGGGAAACTGTAACTAAAGGTATAATCTGTCTGACTCAATCATCACAATTAAGTGAGAACAAATAATTACATGTGTTGCTGAAGTTAGTTACAGAACTTTAAAAATCCTTTGTTATAAATGTTTAGTATCCATTTTATTATTTAAAATTCTGGCAGTGCATTCCCAGAACATTATGTATAAATTTCCAGCCCTTAGGCTTTAATGAAGCTTCCTGCGATCTGCCCTTCCTCACTCTCCCCCTCACTTTCTAACACTCATCCTGATTTTGCACTGTGCTCCAGCTATGCCAAAATACTTGTGATTTCCAAATGCACTCCATCGTTTCACCCTCTTCGTGACCTAACTCTCTGAAGGAGAGTCTGTCAGGTCTTATGTATTGTGCTTTAGCCTTTTTCCATTCTGTTACTCAACAAGAATTTGTTAAGTGCCTTCTGAGGCACCGTCACAGCAAGAGGGTCTTGGGAAACAAAGTACTGAAGTCATGACCTCCTTCCTCTGAGGGTTTGAGGTATTTTAAAGTAAGACATGTAGATAAAGAAATGCTCAGAGATAGTAGAGTGGATGGAATAGAAATGGTTATGACATATATAAGAGAGAAAAGAAGACTGAAAAAGTGAACAGACTTGCAAAAGCATCCAGAGAACTGATGATTGAGCTGCATTATAAGTGAAGCTTGATGCAGAGGGAGCAGTTGGGGAGAAGGTGAAGTTACAGTACATCCTACTGTGGCAGGGAAAACACTGACTTGGAGAAAATGAAAGAGAATGGAATAGTGGTGAGCAGTTAATTGTGTGAGTCTGCAGTCACAGGTCTAAATGAGGATTCAGAATCTGACTGGATGTTCTTCGTATATGCACTCACACCTTTCTGAACCTCAGTTTTCTCATTGCTAAAAGATGGATAATTACTTCCTATATTGTCACAACAATTTAGAATCTATAAAGCACTGAGCTTGAGTACATCATAAGACTTCAGCATATTATATTTTTGTTTATGTTATTCCGGAGGCTATTTCATTTGTGAGGGGATAGAATATGATGAGATCTACATTTAGAAAAACAGCTAAAGAACTGATCATAGTAAGCCAAATAATAACCCAAAAGAGGGGTTAACATCTTACTTCCAGGAATGTGTGAGCTAATTTGACATAAGCGTATATGAAGAGGTCACGAAGAGGGTGAAACGATGGAGTGCATTTGGAAATCACAAGAATTAGGGAAATAATTCCATATTATCTGGGTGGGCTCAGTGAATTGTGAGAATTCATAATAAGCAGAAGTCAGTCAGAAGCAAAAGAACTGAAGAAGAAGATGAGATGAGAAAATGGAGTCAGACACAAAGAGAAGGACTTCTGGATGAAACTGCCTACCCTGAAGATGGAAAAATGCCATCGAAACTTGAGTACGGGCAGCTGGAAGACTCAGAAGATTTTCCATTAGAAACTTGAGAATAAAGCTTTTCTGATATTTACCTTTTACAATTTTTGACTTCAGGTACTGTAAGATATGAACTTCATTTTTTAAAAAAAATAAGGCATTACTTCTCATAATTTGTTAGTGTGGCAGTACAATGTTTTAGTGTATGGAGGCTTCTTTGGGTTGCATACCTCATGCTCTGGTCAATAAATAATCGTTACACTTTTAATGTAATTATCATGCTGCCAGGTATGCAATTTAGAACTACTACTATGAGTCCATTACAAACTGGAATCAAAGATGAGCAATACAGTACTTTAGAGAATGGAAATTCAGTGGGAAAATTTCTCAGAATCTAGACTCAAGGTAAGAATGTTGAGTAAATGAGCTTTTAAAATGTTGTATCATCTTTTATGACCTCTGAATATTAAACAATTTATGTCTGTGGAATCAAATACATATACAATTACTAATGCAAATGTAAGTGTGGAATTATGTATTTATGTATAATGAGAAACAAACTAGAAAAACTACTTTAGTGATCAATACCATGCATATCAACAAACTTTAGAAAATGAAAATAGCATTTTATGAACTGCATAACATAATCAATCAGGTCTTTTTCATTATTACTGTATATATTATCATATTACAAGTTCTAGAAAACTGAGCAAATGACCAAATGAGAAGCCCTAATGCATAAGATGCATTCATTAAACAACACTTCTGCCTCTGAACTGAATATATTGATTGGAGACCTATTTAATAGAGACAGAAATTACTTAAAGGATAGGTTTGAGCACTTAGGAGCATTTTAATTTCTGCTACATAGCCCTCAGCACATGAGATAACTTATGTTGGCATTTATCTACTTTACACTGAGGGTGTAGACTTACATCCTATTTGGCACCAACTATCTGCTTTAGAGCAACTTTTGAGGAAATGATTAGATATTATAGAGAATGAATCTTGAACTGATATTTGCATTCATATTTTACATTTTAAAAGATAAAGTTTATATGTATGGCAACATTATGTGAACTGAAATATTAGGGAATGTTTACTTAACATGAAATCTGTTTAATATACAGTGTACTATGTGAAATAATATTTTAATTTTATCAGAGAAGCTATCTTAATTTTTACCACAGAAGTTTTGAGTTTCCATAAGTGGTAAGCTTATGAAATTTTCAAAATAATAATTTTAGGGTGCAGGGATTTAGTTCAGTGGCTCTGGTGTCTGCTCTGCAAGTGCAAGGTCCAGAGTTCAGTCCCTGGTACCACATACCGCAAAGCCAAGTGTGGTGGCTCACATCTGTAATGCCAGCACTCAGAAGGCAGAGACAGGAGGAGTGCTGTGAGTTTGAGGCTAGCTTGGGGTACACAGTGAAACCCTGTCTCAAAAAAGCAAAATAATAATAATAATTATTATTATTATTATTATTTTAGCCACAGAAAGTTGACATTAGAAACAAGCTGATGAGTTTGAGTTTATACAATTATCTTTCTTTATGAGATATGTAAAAAATATCATTACCATATGTAAAATACTTGATAACATACAAAATCAAACATGTTTGATATTATTTATTAGAATATATAGCACGTTATAATCTATTTCTTTAGTTGTTTTGGCAGTAAACTTTTATTATTATTTTGGAGTACGTTTTGTCATCATTTTAAGTCTAGAAACTTTCACTTTATTGTAATACTTTCATCACATCCGACCAAAAATGTACTTTATCCACCAAAGGTGACATCTACCCACAAAATATTTTATTAAGAAAATCGCATTTAAATCAGGAGCACTATTCACAACAAGAAATTAGTTCCACGGTAATAATAGTCTTAAGAGCATATAGTTCAGTAGATTCTTCTAAGCCCTTAAGAACAGCACAAGGGATAAAAATTAAGAAGTGTTTTGGTTTAGATCTAGAAAAACCCGCATTTACTCAGAAAGCTCATCTCAGAAGAGGGGCTTTTAAAGCTGGGGATCCTGACCTCAGAATTCATAGCTAAGAATGTCGTGAGGCCTTCTGGGAGACGAGGTGATGTGTGCTTGACCGGAAGAGCTTATCTCCTTCTCTGGCTTCTGTCACTTCCTGCTTCCTGGCTGCCGTGACATGACGTAGGCAAAGCTGCCGGCCAACTGCGGACTGCAACTGTGTGATAAAATAAACTTCTCCCTCCTTAACTTTCAGGCGCCAGGTATTTTGTCTAAGTGAGGATAAAGCAACTGAAGCAAGAAGTAAATTAGAGTTTATCATTGCATCTTTCTAAAGCGAACACAGGTGGCAAGACAATAATTCTCCTCATATATCTGGATAAAAGTATTTGGTATGTCACTGATGATTTCCAGCAACAGTCACAGAAAGAGTCTTGCAAATACATTATGTGTGTATATATGTATGTGTCCAGGTGCACAGGTGTGGGGAAGAGAGTCAAATAGTACTTCTCCATATATACCGGGCCAGTTTCAAAAGCCAAATAATACATCATATTCTGGTCTATAGCCAGAACTAGCTTTTTCTCATGTATTTACCATGTATAGTTACTAATTTTATGTTGTTGAAAAGCATAAAATAATGTGCACAATTTCAACAAACTTTAATATATAGACCTGATTTATGTATTTGGGAAATTATACAATTTATAAGATGTTAGATTTATTCTTAATTTTGCATCAGTCCTCATGAGAACCTGAAATAAAACCAGTCTAACATTATTGAGGGTGACAAATATACATTAATAAGGATGAATTTCTTTTGTGAAATAGCCAAAAAATGTTGGATACCATTTTGGAGAACAGTTTGTCTGGATTAGCTGTCTTTCAGTCAGAAACAACACATCAGTCTGCAGACATTAACCCGATTGTCTTTGGGGGCTGGGAAAGTAGGTGAGGCACTTTTAAAAATGCTTTGAATGATGATAGACTCATGTAAAATGTGCAATAACTTCCAATCAAATTACTTGATAGGGGAACAAAGTATTTGGATAGCTAAGTGAATTATTCAGTTAGCTATTATTATTTTTCTTAATTATTTTAATTATCTACATAAGTTTTAAATAATATTAACTCTGTATTGTAAATATCAGAAAATGCCTTCACGTTATTCCAGGTTTTTATTGTATATTATCTTGAGACCAGAATACTAGATTTAGTTCCAGTTTGCAATTACATAATTGAACTCTAATTATGTCAAATGTTCTGCAGATACTGAAAAATTACATAACAAATGTGTAATTTATCCTGACAGGTTAGGTTTACATGATATAATATGATGAATCTCACACTAATTCTATTCCAGAAAGAAGGTTAACTAGAAAATACTGAATATTAACCCAAGCAGGGAGTTTAGGAATCTAAATTAAAATTTAAAAAGAAGAAAACATACACCTTAATATTTGAATAAAACCCTGCACAGTTTAAAAATTTTAATTGCTACAAGACATAAATTTAATTTAGTAAACACAAATAGCCATTTATTTTCAAATGCTGCACTGTTATATTTCTTGGTGTGGTGGATTTAAAATAAAGTGTGACTAATGTTCTACAGTGATAAATGGAAGTATTTCTAGTCTTTTGTTGTGTTTCACCAAGGAATCAGCAATATAGGTTGAGAAATAAAATAAAAAAAGATTTAATCTCTCTTTAAATACATAGAACAAAAGTCTGCCTGGGATTTTCTTTTCCTTTCTCTTTTTTTTTCCCATTCTTTCTTTCTGTCTTATCTTTCTTTTTTCCTCCTTCTTTCTTTTCTTCTTTTCTTTCTTTCATCCATGATTTTTGTCATAAAGTTATTTTGAATGAACTTAATGTTTACCTTTTTAAGCCACAAAGCCCACATAGTATGCTACTCAAAAAACTCAGAGTATTTAAGTATAATTTATGTGAAATACCTAGAAGTTATAGTTTCCCAGTTCTAGAGAAATCTTTACATTTATCTTCATCTCTCATACTTTAGTGTTTTAGTAATTAATTTTCAATAATTTGGAATATAGTAAAAGTCTGCATTGATGAACACCAAAATAGTTGAATAAGATATAAAATATTTATTACTTTTAGTTCACCTGGGGCTTTGCTTATAGAATAAAAATATTCTTCACTCTGAAGTAGCTCCAAGATTTTAAATCTGCTATCCACCTGAAATAGGTCCACAGTAAAATTCATGCTTTCTCTAATGTTGAAGCAGACATATTTTAGCAGAGGCCTCTTAATTATACATATTACTGTGATATAAATTGCTATAAATACTACTATTTTCCAGGCATGTTGATGCACATCTGTAACCTCAGAACTTAGAGGCTGAGTCAGGACAACTATAGGAGGCCAGCCTGAAAGGTATGGTGAGATAATGTCTCAACAGACAAACAAATAAACAAAGAAATGATTGCCATCAATATTTAACTTAAAGCTTACATCCTAGTGAAAGAACAACCCATTTATACTAATTAGGAAATATAAATTGTCCTCAAATTTTGTTTTTTTTAAGTTTCAGTTTTGATTCACCTTTAAATAATGGAAACTGTCTACCAGTCTTGAGTGATCTTCACAGCTGATACAAAGTGGATGGAGAAGGTACTGTGTCTCCTCACCTCAGTCTGTGTTTCTGTCTCAAAGGGAGGGAATTTGTGACCTGGATCCAGTAGCCAGCTGGTGAATTTTCTCTTTCGATAGAGTCTCTTTTATTTTGTCCTAGTTTTTATTTGCTTATCATTTATCTTCTCATTTTAAACATATGTCCCTTGCTAAGGACTCTCCTAAACTTTTCAAAAGTACTTTTCCTATTAGTATTTTTAAATTTTAAGTAAGTAGCTCCAGATCAAAAGATTTCCAGGAGTCACTCTTTTCATTAATTGAAGAAAACTCAATGTGAATTGTTTGAATTGTTCAGCTTAAACCAAGATGCTTCAGGCTCAGAACTCCTACCTTTCTTCGCAATGTTTTGCAGAATCTAGGGCACTCTGGGTGCTGAGTTATCCACTTAAAGGACTCTTTTCTTTACTTATAAAGAAAGGGCAAGTATTTGTGAAGCTAATGCTGAAAGGCAGACTAAATCCTTAAATCCTCCTCAACTTAAGTCTGTTAAGAAAATAGCTTACTGAGGACTTACAATTTTGTTTCTGAAACACTGCTTGATTTTCCCCAATGGATTTCTCTATTCATAATGTGAAACTTCAGTAGCACAATGTCAAAAAAGGAGGAGAAAATTATTTCTACAAAAGTGAGCATGCAAGAGGGAATACAAGTTGAAGTAACTAGGGCACAATTCTGTTTTTTTAACAACTGATTAAATATGTTATGCATTAAAAACTGCAGCCTTCTGTACACAGATACCCAGCCCCCTACAGCCCCCCCCCCAGCACCACCATCAACATGTCTTTAAATCATGGAATGGATAGGAGTATGTGTGAGTAGAATGATAGACACACTTGTATAGATAGACGACTAAATACTGTAAAGAAAAAAAGAGAGAAAACTTGTTCTGACTTCTTTCTATATATTCATTATTACCCTTAAATTTTATCTTCATTGTGAAAAAGATAGACATCTCTCTTAATATATTTCTCTGTGATTGTTTCTTAACTTTAATAATTATCAGTAATTTATCATTCTTGTGTTTACTCAAACACATAAAACTGCATGTCATTTGCATCAGCCTGTAAGTATACGCGTCCCTATGTGTTACCTATGCAGAAGTCACTACAGAGAGTGGAAACTGACAAGCCTAGACCTACCTGAGCTTGATGACAGAGTCATGCAGTTAACCACTTATAATAACCTTGTTTTTTTACTTAACAAAGTCCTACGTCAACCTATAAAGTCATAGTCATTTCTGTTGAAATCAGAATTCCTAGGGTCATGCTGGTTCCTGCTGGCTCACTCAGATCTCAGCTCATCTTCCTGGTTTATCCAGCACTAATTATATTTTCTACCAGTCATTTCCCATTTGATGGCACATCAGATAAATTTTATTGCCAGAAAAAGACACTATTAATATTGGCCCACTTTAACTGCAGCAGCATTTTCAAGATAATGAAAAATATTCATTTTCTGTCAAGTGATTTGTTCACAGCATTTTCCTCATGTGAACAACAGACTTGCAGCTCTTCAGTCTTCTTCTCATTTTCCTTATGTTACTCACCTCAAACTTTTCTGTTATTTTCTTCCTTCTCTACTTTCTTGTACCCAAGGCTCAATGGTACTCATTTTTAAAAATTTTTTCTTAAAAAGATTCTTCAGTTTTAGGAGAGCATTTGGCTCTTTAGCACATTGTATTTTGTTGTACTAATATTGCCAATCTTGTTGCAAAACAGCAACAAAACCTCACAAATACAGAAATAGAAAAATGGAAATAGATTTACAATTGACTATTATGTACAGATATTAACATCAAAAACATGATATAAATATCTAATAGAACTAAAGTTTGGCTAGTATATATGTGAATACATGAATTTTGGAAAACATGTCTGTAAATGTCATAAAATTTCAAAACCTTGTAACTTTTTAATGGAAAATATCTAAATGCAAAATCCTAATTTATATGTATATTATCAATCCTCTATATAAAGTATGTTTCATTTGCTGTTATTTATAGTGACCAATAGTAAAACAACAACTGAATGTTTAACATGGAAGAAAATGGACTATTACATGAATTGGAATAGATTAACTATAGAGTAATCAACTCAGATTTTCTATATGTTTCAGTAAAAAACAAGACAAAAACAGAAATAAGTATAATATTTAATTATCAGTAGAATTAATTATTTAGTATATTTTATGAAAACATTGACTAGTATATTTTAAGACCTATGTATGAAATAATTATTGAATATATCAAAACATTTGCTTTATTTGTTTTGTTTTTGAGACAGAATCTTATCATGTTGTTTGGACTAGCCTTGAACTCACTATGGAGGCCGGGCTGTCTTTGAGCTCATGGTAATCCTCTTACTTTTGCCTTCCAAGAGCTAGGATTACAAGAAAGTACCATGTCCAGCAATAAATTAGAAATTGGAAAAACTTGGTAGTCAATATTTACCCAATATTCAGAAAAGTTTTAAGATTATAGTTTTTTTTTTTCTGTCAGAGTATATTTGCATTTTTTAATTTCTTATTTTTATTCAAATCCTGATTGGTATATTATGAATACGCATCATCATCACATTCAACATTGGCAGTTTGTACCATAATGTGACACAAATTGATTCTCATTGATTCTCCTTTCCCCACCCACTCTGCAAACCCCTACCCCTATTTACATAAGCTTTGTTTCCTTATTACTATCACATTCTTTTTTCCCACGTTATTTACCCCTACATCCTATTTCCTTTTAAATATTTTCTGTTTCACAATATCAACTATATACTGGAACTCATTTACATCTTCATTTTTTCATACCAGAGAAAGATACAATATTTACACCTCTGTGACCTATTTATTTCACTGATCAGAGTGAAAAGGCAACCAACAATATGGGAAAGAATCTTTACCAGCTCTTTCTCAGACAAAGGTCTACTATCTAGAATATACAAAGAGCTTTTAAAAAGTCAGCGCACCTGAATTTAAAAACCCATTTAAAAAATGGGCATGTGAAATGAAAATTTTCAGAGGAAGAAGTAAGAGCAGCTAAAAGTATGTGAAGGAATCTCAGCGTTGTTTTCATCTGCATCTCTCCCATGACCAGTGATGTTGAACATTTCTCCACATACTTCTTAGCTGCTCTTACCTCTTCTTCTGAAACGTATCTATTCATTTCAGTGCCCATTTTTGAATTGGGTTTTTAATTTTGAGTAGGCTGAGTTTTTAAAATTCTTTATATATTCTAGATAGTAGCCCTTTGTCTGAAAAACAGCTGGTAACGATTCTTTGTCATATTGTTGGTTGCCTTTTCACACTGCTGTGGTTTCGTTTGCTATGCAGAAGCTTTTTAATAGCATGAGATCCCATTTGTTGATTTTTTCTGCTGTTTCTCATGCTATAGATGTTTTGTGCAAGAGGTCTTTTCCTAAGCCATTATCTTCATGAAATTTACTTAATCAATTTTGCAGCAGGTTTAGAGTGTCTGTTTTACTATTTAGATGTCTAATCCACTTTGATTTTAGCTTGGTACATGGTGAAAGAGATAGCTCTAACTTTAGCATTTAGCAAGTTAAAGCCCAGTTTTTCCAGCACCATATGTTAAAGAGGCTATTTTTTCCTCCATTGAGGATTTTTGGCTACTTTGTAAAAGATGAAATGATTCAGTGCACCTAGAGTAGTTTCTGGATCTTCTAATCTACTCCACTGATCCTCAGGTGTTACTTTGCCAGTATCATGCAGTGTTTATCACAGTGACTTTATAGTTTAGTTCAGGTTCATGATCGTAATGCCCCCCAGCATATCCTTGTTGCTTAGAATTGTATTCACTATTCTAGGTCTTTGTAGCTCCATATAAATGTTTGGATTTTTTTTTCTCTAGAATTGTGCAATATTCTGTTGGGATTTCAATCAGGATTGCATTGAATCTATTTAGTAGTTATGGGATTATAGCCATTTTGATAATATTGGTTATTCCTAACTCAGAGGTATGATGTCTTTCTATTTTTGATATCTTCTATCTCTTTTTTCAGAGTGCTGTAGTTTTCATAATAGAGGTCTTTCACCTCCTTTGTTAGATTGATTATTAGATATTTCATTTTGGGGGGTGCTGTTGTGAAAGGGACTGACATCAATTTCTATCTCAGTGTGTCTGCTGTTTGTGTATACAAGGGCTATTGAGTTTTGAACACTGACCTTGTATACAGCTACATGACAAATTTGGCAATTAGGTCCGGAAGTTTTTTAGTTGAGTTTTTAGGATCCTCTATATAGAGTATCATGTCATCAACAAATAATGACAATTTACCTCATTATTTTCCTATCTTTATTCCTTCTATTTCTTTCTCTTGCCTAATTGCTGTGGCTGATGTTTCCAGGACTGTATTGTACAGGAGTGGTAAGAGTGGACATCGTTGTCTTGTTCCTGATGTTAGTGTGAAAGGTTTCAGTTTTTGACCATTTAGTATGATAGTGGCTGATGATTTCTCACAGATAGCTTTTACTAGTTTGAAGAATGGCTGCTATTTCAGAATTAGCTATTTCAGAATGTTGACAAGACTGTGGAGAAAAAGGAACCCTTCTCCACTGTTGGTGGGGATGTAGACTTATACATCCTCTGTGGAAATCATTGTGGAGATTCTTCAAAAACCTAGGCTTGGAGGTTCCATTTGACCCAGCCATTGCTCTGCCAGGTATATACACAAAAGGATTAAAAGATTCATATCACAATGACATATGTGCAACCATGTTTACAGATACTCAGTTTGTGATTGCTATATATTGGGGAAAAAAAGAAAAGGAAAAAGAAAATGTCCATCAACAGGAGACTTGATAAATAAGACTGTAAATTTATGGAATTTTCAACATTTATGAAAGCCAGGCAAAGTTCTACTCTGGCTTAGAGGGAGAGGAGTAATACTTGAATATAATGTGTCATCCAACATATTCTTTGATAGAGCACTTTCTTTTGTTAGATATCAATGAATACTGAATTCTATTTTTGAAATTGTACACTTGCATTCATTAGAAAATTTTTAACAAGCATCTAAGTTGTTCCAAGTCATTAAACTGCATGTTGTTCCTTCTATACTACATGTCTATTTTTAATTCCTTATGTAGAAATACAGTTTCACATGACTTTGGTCATCTTGCACAACAGCTGACTCTGATCTTACTGAAAATGTCCAGGATGTGGTTATTATGACTAGCATTTTGTGGCAGTGATGCCCAGAATGTTTCTTTACATTTGTTGTGTTGTTAGCTTTGCCAGAAAGCCCAAGAACATTTGGATTAACCTTAGTCAAACCTTGTCTTAGAATATAATCCCTTTCCTGTTGATTTTAATTTTGAGATCTTACTGATGGCAGTACACATTTCTGTTTTTGAGTCTTTGATGAATTGCATTTATGTAACTCTAGATTTATTTGCCTATTTCTTCAATTTCTTAGAAACCCACATTTTTCCAGGTTCTTCTATACCAGTTTTTTCTGATGTATTCATCATATCATAGATTTATTAGCCTTTGACTTTGCATCGTTTTGTTGTAAAATTGGGTTAGTCAACCCCAGAGGACAAACTTATTTCTGGAAAGCACGATTGTACCTGGAAGGCTAAAATTAACTTCACTATGGCAGGGACCACATGCCATCCGTGCTATTTTCAAATTGAAATCAAAATTTCAGTTCCTTAGTCAAGTGCCCAAATGTGCATACCCACTTCTGAGGTATACAGGCAAATAGTGAGTATAAAAAGAGACAAATTTAGTAGATTGGAAACAATAGATTACATTGAGTACAATTGCAATATCTTCTTAAGTTTTTCATTAAACATTTGATTAGATAGCATGTTTTTAAATATTCTCACAGGGCCTTGGAAGAATTTCTTTATTTGTAAGAAAAAGCATCTTTGATGATTTTTATATCTCTTCTATTTTTCCTCGGGATTCTTCTTCTGGAGATGAACAAAAGAATTAATGGATTGGAATAATTGAAATTTTAAAATAAAACTATTTCCACCAGATCCGTTGTACACATGCAAAAATAATATGTATTTTTCTCCATGCTTTGAATTTAACAGACATGATAAACATAAACATGTGAAGTGCTATCTAATTGGCAAGTGTTTTCATTGAAAATGTTTTCACTGGAAGTAGTATTCATTCTACCTTTATTTTGTGCCCCAAAAGATTTTAAACCTTGGGAAAAAAAAGATGGTATGTATGTCTATGCAATGGAAAATAGAAGAATATGTGGTCACAATAGAATTAAGAAAAAGATCCGCACAACAAGGTTTCTTGACAAATAAACCTTAGTAAAAATGAAATGTTGATTTGATTATTAGAAAAATATTTCACTAAAACTTGTCTGTATCTATTCATGTATTCCCAGGGGGGTCTTGGTTGTGCTGTTCCATACTATATATGAACCCTCTTTTTATCTTGTTTATAGATATAACCTAATTCCAGTTTTCTCCACTACTTATTGTAATTAAATTATTTATACATAGCTTTCTCTGTCCATGAAATATTTCTTTAGAAAAGCTCTTACAAGGAAGACTAATGAATGAATGAATATGTGCATTTGTAAAGCTTGTGAAATGCCCACTTATCCCCTAAATAAAATTTTCAGGGTGAAGAATGATATATTTCTTGAATCATTGGTTTCCTTGGACTTCACATATGACACACACACATACACACACACACACACACACACACACACACTGAAGTGATAATATCATGTATTTTTATATATTTGCACACAGATATTCCTCACCTTTGATGGAATAATATCCTGTTATGCATATTATAAATAGGAAATACTGAAAGTTGAAAGTGAACCCACTCATCTAATTTACCTAGTAGTTTCTTAGCCCCACAGTACACCATGGCATACTGATTGTTTCCTCTTATCACGTGGCTGCTAGAGAATTCATATTGCACATTCTCTCAGGCATCATTTCTCATCTTGTTCTTAATCTGTCAAGTTTTCTATATTCTCATATACATTTTTACATTTCTACCATGACATATAAACTTTCTGAATGGAGCATTTATAAATAAGACATATCTCTTAATAAAACTTTATCCCATATTAGTATTATGCTATTATTGATCGTTTTTTGTCTTCTTTTATTCTTTCTCCTCACCCAAGAGGCTAAGTGCTGAGAGAAAAAGATTTTCTTCATTATTCCACTTCTCTATTTTCATCTTTCTGAATTGTTTGTCTAATTCTCAAGAGAAAGAAATCCTATGCAATGGTCTTAGTAGCTTGGATTAAAAAGAGAATATATTTGTTTTGGTTTTCAATAAAAGATAAAGCAATTGAAAATTTTTCTTTAAAGACAATATTAAATCTAGATTACTAGAACATTTCCTATATACATGAACTTTATTGAGGTTTATGACACAACATGAGTAAAATTCAATTGTCCAACATTTTTTTTTTATAAGAAACTCTCTCTTAAATAAATAGGGTAGCTATTTGAGGAAAAGAGAGAGTATAACAGGAATGAATGTATAATTTGTTGTTTTCATGTTCAAACAACTCTTTGCTCCAAATTGTGTGGCATTGAAAGTAAACACGAGGTTAAAGCCCTCTACTTTTGAAGTGTAACTGTATTATGTATTCACTGTCACAATTTGTGCAACTCTTCCTACCCTGGGTCTCTTGAAATAATGTATTCATTTGTCTCTGTAATATTTAAGATAATTATTGAGATGATTATATTACTTGCATGTTTTAAAGTTTATTAAAATTGAACTATTAAAGGGTCAAGGAGAAAAAATAACTTGCATGTGCACATAATATGTGGAAATCCCACATTATCTTTCTCCCAGTTGGAAACATTCACTAATACTTCCAGTGCACTGAGTAGAAAAGCTGCAATCACAATTGTATTTTGCCAAGAGCAATGGGACTGTTAGTTCTTTCAAATGAATGAACCTAAGAAACAAATTAAATAAAATTATTACCTTCTTTCCTTGCTGTCAAGAATTCCAAGTGTTTATTTCCAATGACTCTTGGGGGAATCTCACCCACCCTCTTCAGAATAAGGTCCAAATTCTAATGAAATGCTCATGAAAGTAATTAGATCTTATCTTTTTTCAACTTCTTATGCCTTTGAGCTCAAATTCATCTTGAGATGATCATTTCATTTGTTTATTTAGTGTTGGCAAACTTTAGGGATGAAGGAAAGAGATAAAAAGTTATTTTTTGTCAAAATATGTAGGTTTTTCTTTTTTTCTTCTTTATAAATCTCTTTTAGATTTTTGTTCTACTGAATGACTCTGAAATTAAATACTTCAGGGCAGGGGAGTTATCTCAGTGGTTCTGGCGCCTGTCTTGCAAGCGCAAGGACCTGGGTTTGATCCCCCATAACCACATAACAATACTGGCTGTGGAGACTCATGCCCAGCAGCAATCATTACCACGTACCACAGTGCCAGGCATGGTGACTCACGCCTGTAATACCAAGAACTCAGGAGGCAGAGGCAGGAAGATTGCTGTGATGTGAGTTTGAGGCTGAGTTCAGGGCCAGCTTGAACCACAAAGCAAGACCCTGTCTCAAAAAAACTAAAACTAAAAAAAAAAAAAAAAAAAGAAATTAAATACTTCAGATTGTGAACACTAAATAACCAACAGAAGGGCTGTTGAAAGATTATTATTTCAAGAAAGACATGGCAGAAGGTAACTCCTGCAGATTCTGAGAAAATAGTTAGGCTTGGCTATACTTAGCCAGTGGAACTAGCAAGTAAGCAGAAAGCAGCTTTGGATAACAGTTAATGTCCCTATTTAGAGAGATACTATTCTTTGAGACAGGTCAGGTGTTTCACAGTGTTACAGTCATTTCATTTCTCATTTTTTTCTTTAAAATATTTTAATTTTTATGTGTTCATAGCCATAGGAAGGGCAGTACAAAGGGTTAAAATAAAAATTCAGGTAAGAACAATTTAATACAGTCTGAGCACTGATGCGTTCAACAGAACTGCCGAAGGGGAGAAGTTCAGAGTAATCTACTTCCCCAGTGTAAGCAGGGAGTTCGTGCTGGACATTAGCTATCCAGGGTCACTAAGATCAAGTAAACACAAGACAGAATTTGTTTAGATAGGAGCACTGGGAATATTGCCCCTAAGGCCTGGCTTTGTCTGCCCCCAGGCTTCCACTGCAATGAAAATGGGCCAGATCTATGTTACAGAAGTAGCACACACTGTAAAAGCCACTGCGAATATTGTAATAGAGAAAAGCAGAGAGAGAGAGAGAGTTTCTTCTAGACTTGTCAGTGATACGTGGAGCCTAATGGAAGAGTGAAGAAAGTTGGTGGATAATAGCCCTCGGTCAATTAGTGGAATCAACACCCCATTTGGGATTCAAACTCATGTCATAGGAAAGGCAACTTCTACCTAGAGTAAAAGGCAACTTCTACCTAGAGTAGAAGTTTGCAGAGTTCAATAGCACAAAAAGTCAGGGGGCTCAAACTGGGCCTTGCAGCCTGAGTCCAACCTGACTCCCAGGGACTATGGATGTCTCTCTGTAATTAATCAACTTCATTCTGCATTCTGCTGCCCATATTGTCTACCAGGGACACAGAATCATGAAGGCTTGGTACAGAAAATGTGTGCCAAGCTCAGGGTGTTGGTGGCCTCCTTCTCCTGATGCTGCTGCTCAAGGTAGCATGAGTTGAGCCTGGGCTCAGTCTTTTTTCTCAAGATTCCAATTTTGTGGTTGGTTGGTTACTAATCCTCTTGTTGTGGGACTCACAATGGACGGGAGTTTACCACAGGTTTCTGGCTGCATCCTCTTCCCCTGTGTCCCACACTGTAGTATGTTTATTATGGCTTCTATCTAGTTGTCCCCCAAGACTCACAGATGGTACCTCTCTAAGGAGACTGGACCTCAGGTATGTGATACCTAGATTAAGAGTGAGTGTCTAGATTAGACCACCAATTGCTTTATCAGAGTTATGGGTGAGCATCATGGGAAGTCCCATTTGGTGTGGGTGACACCACCCAAAAGGCTTGTAGCCTGGATGAGACAAAAGGGATAGAGAAGTCTGATGATTTTGCTGCTTGCTTTGCTGTCTCCAGCCTGCACTGTCATGCACTGTTTGTCCTCTGTGCTGCTTTTTTGCCATGCCTTAGAGCAAGTCAATTATGGATTATGCACTAAAACCACTAAAAACTGTGTGCTGAAATAAACTTTTCTTTCTTCATCCTTGGATGTCAACTATTTACCTCAGCAACAATGAACATAGCTTTGATAATATTCTTTTTCTATTTCTTATATCTCATTTTCAATTATTAACATCAGTTGTTCTTGTTGAAGAACATAAGAATAAAACTTTACCATTTATTTTGTAAATTGATATATTAAATAAAATATATAAAAATACCATTGTCTGCATAACAACATAATCCATATCTAGAACTTTTTACCAAAAAGTCTTCATTTTTCTAGTGGTCAAAAATTGAAACCTTTCACGCTAAGATCAGGAACAAGACAAGGATGTCCTCTCTCACCACTTCTTTTCAATATCGTTCTGGAATATTAGCCATAGAAAATAGGCAAGAGAAAGAAATAAAAGGAATAAATATAGGAAAATAAGTTAAACTGTCATTATTTTCTGATGACATGATACTCTATGTAGAAGATCCTAAAAACTCAATTTAAAACCTTCTGGACCTAATAGCCAAATTTAGTCATGTAGCTGGATACAAAGTCAATGTTCAAAAATCTATAGCCTTTGTATATACAAACAGCAGACCCAGTGAAATAGAAATTGGGAAGTCAGTCCCTTTCACAATACCACCCAAAAAATAAAATATCTAGGAATTAATCTAACAAAGGAGGTAAAATACCTCTATTATGAAAACTATAACACTCTGAAAAAGGTGATAGAAGAAGATATCAAGAAATAGAAAGACATACACCTTGCTCCTAGGTAGGAGAACCAATATCATCAAAATGGCTATGCTCCCACAACTACTATATAGATTCAATGCAATTCCAATTGAAATTCCAACAGTATATTTCACAGATCTAGAGAAAAAAATCCAAACATTCATTTGAAAACACAAAAGTCCTAGAATAATAAATTTTTAAATTTCTTAATAAATACATATAAGAGACATCCTATATACAAGGCACTAGTACAGACATAGACAGACATAAACAATTGGATTCAGAAATAGAAACAAAAATATTACTTATTTATATTCTAATGAGTAAGTATAACATCTGAACTTCTTTCTAACTTGCATCTTCTCTAATCTAATTTCACTTGGTTTCTTTCAGAAACATTTTTTACTATTCTCAATTTAAATGACACTTCCTTCTAAAATCCTTCCTGATCACACATCCTTAATACACTAGTCCCTGGGCCTATATCGACCATATTGTATTTTTCTTAACTAATTTTAAATATCTGATTAATTCATTGATATGTTTGCTACTCTATTTGTTGTCTGCATTCTCCTTTTGAATAAAAGCTCTATTTGAGGAAGTAACTATCTCTTATTTATCATAATTTTATCAGTACTTATAGAAAAATTTCTCAAAAGATAATTAAATTGATCCACATTTTGGTTGGGTAAAATATCAATGTCTCTATAATCTAGACATGTTTTTTCATAATTTTAACTTTTACAAGTGGTAAATTACAGTAATGGGATTTAGTACATGGATGGTTCTCAGTGTTGTGTTATATTAGCAAAACCTGGAAACTTATAAAAACTGAATCAGAGCTCTATTGATGGGTCTCAGCACTTCTGCACACACCAGAGCCCTTGGCTACTTCTAGTGCCCATTAAAGCTTCAGGACCCATGGAAATCTTGGAGTATTTTCATAGTTAAATAAATGCTCTGCATCCCATTTCCTGTGATGTGTATAGCTTAATCCTGTAGATTAACAATGGATGATGTATGTTTTCTTCCTGCATTTTGTTTATTCATCATAGTCTCTATAGCCCATGTTATGCTATGTAATCTCATAAGTTTGTATGATCCACAGATATCCAAAAGAGCAGAAAAGTGGTCTGAGATGTCAAAAGATGATGCAGGATATTTCACGAATACGTCCTGTGTAGTAGAAGTCTAATAATTTTTTTGTTTGTTTGTCTTTTAGTCTAGTGATTTCTCACTGAGTAAGTTATTTGGTTATTTTTACCTAGATTTTGAAATTATTGTATGAAAGACAAAACAGTTTTAGAAACTTGACATTTCTATGTTTGACTTTTGAGCACTTTTATGCTTTATATTTTAAATAACATTTTTCTAGTTGAAAATGATTTAATTAAAGTTACAATTCAAGGTGTCTCCTAAGGCACAAACTACAAATTAATAACAAAAAGCAAGGGAAATATTAGTGTATAATAGAAATATTCTTTTTCTGACACTAGATATGCCATGAACTTTGAATGGATTACTTTAACTGTTAATGGGGAGATTCATTGTCTGCCTCTCTGTGTCTCTATTTCTGTCTGTAACTTTAATTTAATAAGTTATATGAGTTCAAAAAATAATTATTTCTTTAAAATGAACAAATTATACTATACTAACTTACCTTCTTCCAATTTCTGCTAGATCAAAAACTAGATATTGTTTAATTAATTTTAAGCTGGTTAATTCATGAAACCATAACACATTGTTATTGATCAACAAATTTATCTTGAAAAAATATTGCATTATTTTCCTCCCTGCAGAAATTAGTTAAAAATTA
The DNA here is from genome assembly GCA_004026965.1 of Petromus typicus. Lineage (NCBI taxonomy): Eukaryota > Metazoa > Chordata > Mammalia > Rodentia > Petromuridae > Petromus > Petromus typicus. Next base: position 1,814 of record PVIR01016602.1, on the reverse strand, counting down.
TCTTAACAATGTGGAGCACTGCTTTTTTTTTACTCATAAATAAGGTAGTGGCAAAAAAAAATGGTATCAAAATGTCATACACTTTACATTTTGATAGGACCAGTGCTCTGTACGTAGTTATTGAAAATCCCTCTAGGCTTTATCTACAAGAAAATAGGAATTTAATTCTATGACTTCCATACAAGTAAATAAACTTGAGGAAAGAAAATCTAAGCTTCAGATGAGAACAGACTAGTTAATATCTTAATTGTGGAACCATAAGAGTCTGAGGACAGAAGCCAAAACAAAGTAGGACAGATGAGAGGCACAGATGGGCATACTATGAAAGGACAGTGCTTGCAGTTGGGCAGGACATCCCTAGGCTTTCTAGACATGCCATCAAGTGATCCAACCTGAGTCTAATGATCCCGAGGACTGGTCCACGGAGAGTGGAATTCATGGAAACAACAAGACAGCAAGGAAAGCACACAAGAATGGAAAAGAGATGACTCAGAGGCATCAGAGAAGATGGTGTATATGATAAACAGGTGTGGGATGAGTTTTAATGTTTGTCCACCATTTCCTGATGAATGCATTTGAAAGCTCAGGAAAAGATGAAAATAGGGCAGTTTCTTCATTTTTTGGCTTGAACAGCAAGATAGTTAACATTTAGTCTCATCTTCTAAAAGTATTGATTTAGTATAACAAATTATCTTTAATAATAATTTATTTAGCTATATCACCCAGGATTTGACGTGCAGCAATTTCATTACTTAATTCTTAATAGCTTTGAATGTACATTATACAATTTTCTTTTTTCATCCTACAAGTTATTTAAAGTTGTTTTTAAGTCTATGAACTTCTTGGTTATTCTTTGCTTTCTTTTCACTTTTGATTTCTAAAAGTCATAAGGTAGTCAGAAAAGGAGATTTGTATGACAACAAACTTCAAAATTTGTCAGAGCTAGCTTTGCTTTTATTGCTGGACTCTTGAATATTCAACTAAGCAAATGTCCATTAAATTAACTTGCTTCCTCATCACCTTACACAAATCTTACAGTGCTGACCAACTTAATTTTACCTCATCAAATATCTTGATTACTAAGAGAAATATGTTGTCTCTGACTGTGATAAGGCATTTTTGAATTTTTTGCTTTAACTTTGTCAATATTTGCTTAATGTTTTTGTCTTTTGCTGAGAAAATATATTTTATTATTATTTTACTTCCAAACTGAACTCTTGTCTTCATTTTTTGTAAATTATATTTTATTTCAACAGTTATATCTGATATCCACATTAACAAATTTCTTTTTGGTATATATACATATCTGCTATGTTTTGGTTTTCCAGTTTTATTGCAGATTTGTGCATATTTATTTTATAATTGTGACTTCTAATTATACACAGTAGAATTTTAAAATATAAATTTATTTAGTTTTAAAATTTATATTATGTTTAGCATAAATAACACTTCCATTCACTATGGAGAACTGGTAAATGTATATAACAGATGTTAATTATTTTTACATATCTTTTGCTTCTTCTCCTACCCCCCAAAAAGTCACCTATTCAATGATTGCTTTTTTAAGTAGAAAGATTACTCCATTTATCTTAGTTATAAATACTGATATGTTTGAGGCTTTCTTTATTGTATAAACTAAGTTCAAGACAAGCAGTGATGGAGAGATTAGTAAAATGAATCCATCTCCTGTGAATCATTTCTTTATGGATATATTTTGGTTTTGCCCATTTGATGGGGAAGGAAAGCTCGGAAACAATGAAGACTGTTCTGTATTAATTTTTTTTCTTTTTTTTTTTTAGGTTTTTTTTTTTTTT
>PVIR01016601.1:0-36320 GCA_004026965.1 Petromus typicus | reverse complement strand
CCACCCGGGGCCAAACCCCGCTGGCTGGTCGGTGCCCAAGGTGGCTGGTGGGTAGGAGCGGAAGGATGAGGCCTGGCTGAGTCAGGCTGCAGGCTGGGGGTGGGCCTGTCAGGGAGGGAATTTTCAAAGAGGAAAAAAGTCGTGGGTGACGCGGTGGTGAAGACGGGTCACTGGAACCCACGGAGACGTGGCCAGCCCGCCAAGACAGGAGGACAGAAAGGAAATCTCAGGTGAGAGGACACATAGCATGGACCTCCCAGATCCTGAGAGCCTGAGCAGAAAAGACCCCAGGTCTGCTGGCTGGTGGGTGGCGTAGCCTCCGTCCCTTCTCCTTTCCCTAGCACCAGGCCTTGAGGTATCAAAGGAAATGGTGAGGACCCATGAAGCCACCCAGCAGGGACCCCGTGTGGCCCCAAATGGCCCCATAAGGTGGCTGAAAGTGTAAAGGTTGAGCCAGCTGGAGTGACTTGGAATTGTGGGATTTGGAGAGGCTGAGGCAGGAGGATCAAAAGCTCAAGCCCCACTTTGCAACAAGGTCAAAGATTACAAGACTACAAACAGGAAAACTGGGTGATATTTAGGAATTTCTTTTCAAAGTTACTAATGACATTATAGGGACTGTTTTTTGTTGGGGGGGGTGTTTGTTTTTTGAGTATTTTGTTGTTGCTCTCACCGGGTAGTCTCGAGGCTGGTCTTGAGCTCACTATGTGACCACGCAGGCCTTAAACTCACAGCGAGCCTCCTGCCTCAGCTTCTTGAGTGCTGGGATTACTGGCATGCACAACCTCGACTGGCCTGTTTGTTTTGAACCAGGGTCTTGCTACGTTACCCAGGTTGGCCTAGAACTCCAGATCCTCCCACTTTAGCCCCGGAAATAGCTGAGATGATGCTTTTGTGTTCATTTTTTTACAATAATTTTCACAGGTACATGGAGAAAGATTTAAAGGGGACACCGCATCTGGGATTTACTAATTACTCACTATATTACTGATACGTTGCGGTCAGAGAAGACTGGAAGAGAAGGAAGATAAAGAAGAAATGAGGCTGGACCGGTATGAACAACTGCTGAAAGTAGATGATACGGTGGATGAAAACCACGCGTATCTTTCCGTGCACTTTTGTAAGTGGTGAGATTTTTCTCATAATGAAAACAATTAGTATAGGTGAGGTCCCGGGTTCCATCCTCAGCACCAACAAAAAGAGGTGGGTTAAGCGTATGGATCTAAATGGGAAACGTGAATTCTGCAGTAAAAGTTGCGCGCGTCAGGAACAGGAGAGAGAGAAGGCCACGGGAGCCGGGCTGATATCACCCCGGAAGTTGCTCTCTGCAAACCCGGATGGATCGACAGATGCCAGCCCAGCCCCTACCAGACCCAAAGCCCTGGCTGATGTCCCGTCTGCCCCTGCCCCTGTGAAGTCGCAGGCCCTTGGCAGAGCAGAGGGCCCACAGGCCCTGCCCTGGTCCTCCGCCGATGGGTAGAAGCTACCAGCGATGGGGGAGTCCCTGCTTGCCAGTGGGCCAGGGGGCCACTCAGTGACATAATGGAAGCGAAAGCACTTGAGCCCACGGAGGGAGCGAAGCCTCCGAAAGTGTGGCTGGCTGCCCTTTAGGGGACAGAGAGAGAAACCCAGACCCAGTGTCAGTCAGCAAATCTCCAGGTCCGTTGCTCTGTCCGTGCACTGGGAGAGCTGATGGCACCTTCTGATTTGGACATCTGGGGACCAGAAGCCTAGCCTGTCCTCGGGGACACCAGACAGGGTCCAGGGGACGACAGAAGGCTGAGCCACCTGCCTGGGACAGACGCTGACCGGAGCAAGGTGTACAAGCCAAGCCCCAACCAAACACCCTCTGGGTGAGGCCCTCACCTGTGCGCGTGCCCATGCCCCACCCATGGTCCTCAGCACCTCCAGGGCATGCAGAGTGCCCGCTGGTCCTCCACCCACATGGCCCTGGGATCTGGGGGCACATTCAGGGTGTCTGTACTGAACAAACACCCCACAAACTGCAAGTTTCTCTTTTCTTCCTCACTGTGGGGCTCCATCCGGAAGCCTCCACCCCAAACCTGATGGCTGATACACCAGGCTTGGGGACCATACAGTAAGGGGCCCCCTTCCAACTGCCCCAGGCTGTCAGTGAACCCCCGGACACAGCAGTGAGCCTGTTGCCAAGGCCAGCTTCCGAGGAACCCTGTAGGGATGGCCACCACCTCAGGCCCAGGTGAAGGACAATCTGCTTAGGCCTGGGTCACTTAAACGGATCTGTGTCCCCCCCACAAGTTTCATCGTCCCCCTGCTGCACCACACACACACACACCACACACACACACACACACACGACATACGATCTCAAACTTAAACCGGAAAGAAAACTTGGCGACTGCTTCTCTATGTCACCAAATCCCAGCCTGTCACCCCAGCACCACTACCAAGGCTGCTCTAGACAAGGGAGCAACGGAAAAGCCAAAGAGGCGGTGGACGCAGGAAGCCCAGGGCCTCAGGGGTTGGATGTGGCCCCAGCACTCCCGCTGGCCGCTCAGAGGGGCTGAGGGGAGTCCAGCCCCGTGGGATCCACACAGCGCTCCCGCCGGCCTCTGCCTCTGGGCGCCTCGCACCGCGCGCCCGCCGGCTGAACCCCTGGCTGATCCCGGGCACAGCAGCCCCCCGGGCGCTTCTTGCCCGCACTGCAACCCGCTGGCGGCCCCCCGCCCCCGAGCTGGAGCCCAGGCGCGAGGCCGCGGACATCCGCAGGTCCGGCCGGCGCGGCACTCACCGGCCCTGCTTGGTGATGATCATCTCCGTCTGGTGCTGGTTGAACTTGGACCACAACAGGTGGTTGTTGAGCGCCACTCTCAGCTTCCCCGACACCTCGAGCCCCGCAGGCAGCGCGAAGTCGTCGCGGGGCCCCGGGTAGAGCCCGGCGCGGGGGTCCGGGGCCGCGTAGCCGCCGTCCCCGGGGGGCTGGAAGCCGTCGGCGCCCGCGGGCGGCGGGAAGGGCTCGGGCGCCCCCGGGAAGCCGGCGGCCGCGGCCCGGGGCGGGTATGCGTAGGCGCCGAGGAAGCGGCCCGGGGTTGCGGGCACCAGGGCGCCCCCGGGGTAGGGCGCCCCGAGGCCGCCACCCCCGCGACGGTCTCCCGCGTCGTGCGCGCCCGGATCCGGGTAGAAGTAGCGCGGCTGCGGGTCGCCGGGAGCGCGGCCCTCGTCACTCGTTGGCATCGGCTCGGTGCCCGTCAGCATCTCTCGACAGCCCGGCCCCACGACGCCCATCCGGGGCGCGCTGGGCACCTGCCTCCCCCAGCCGTCGGGGTCGGGCCTCCCCGCCGGGGGGAGGGGCGGCAGGGCCTGCGGCTGGGCGGTCCCGGGGGCCACCCGCCTGGGCTGGGGCGCCTGGTCCCGCACCCGCGTGCGGCAGGCGCGCGGCAGCTCCCGGGCTCCCTCTCGCGCGGGCCGCTGTCACTAGCGCCGCGCCGGCCCGCGCCCGGGCTTTAAGAAGCTCTCGGGCCCCTCCCGCCCCTCGCCCCGCCCCGCCCCTTGCCGCCCCCTCGTGGCAGACGCAGGGCGCAGCCGAAGCCGAAGCCGTCTGCGGACTGAGCCCCCACCCCCTGCGCCCCGATCCCCCGCGCCCCCAACCTATGCGCCCTCACCCCGTGCGCCCCCACTCCCTGTGCCCCCCACCTCCTGCGCCCCCACCCCCTGCGCTCCCTACCGCTGCCTTCGTGCCTCTGTCGTCCAGCTCGGAAGAGCTGGTGCTCTGGGGAAGGTCAGCCCCTGCACGAAGCCCTGCCCTGTCGCCATCCCGGGACCCCGGGACCCCAGGGAAGTTCCACTGTCTTTGAGGGTTCAGCTCTCTGCCCTGTCCTCCAGGGAGCCTTGGGTGGCGATGGCCCAGGTGGGACCAGCTGGGCGCCGTGGCGACCCTGGCGGATTAGACAGTCCCTGGGCCTTCCGTGAGCTCCCACTGTGCGCTGAGTGCCTTGCGGGCTTTGGCCGCTGTCCTGGCCCGCGGGCCCCTGCCCGTCTGGGCATCTTACACCTTCAGCCCTTGAGCAGACCAGAGCCGCTGGGTGGGCAGCAGCCGCAGCCTCTGCCCGGGCCCCTCCCAGGGCTGGGGTCGTGGCCGGGTCTGGGCTCAGTGCAGCCACAGAAGCCCTCACACATGCCAGAGCTGTGGGCACTGCAGTGGTTTTGAGCTGCTGGTGCAGTGGCTCAGAGGAGCTCTGATGTCAGCTCTCGGCCTCCCCAGGAGCTGGGACGACAGCACACCCCATGTCAGAAGGCTGGAGCTTCCCGCTGAGGGCGTGAGCGAGCTGCGCTCTCCAGTCTCACTGTGGCTGAGGGAAGCTGCCTCCTCAGGCCGGCAGGTGAGAGGGTGGCAGTGGGCACAGGGCTGCTGCCAGTGGTTGGGCCACGTGCCTTCTGCCTCCATTTTCCTTTTCTGCTAAACAATGTAATCATACTTTTTTTTGATGAAACATATCCTTTACCCCCCCATGAAAATAGCACCACCAAGACTTTTCCTGTATATAAAGATAAAACACAAAGAAAATTTTTTAAAATCTAAAGGTGAGTCTTATGGAAATCTTTTAGGCTTCAAAGAAAAAATCTAAGCAAGCAGAGCAAAAGCAGGGGCTCTATAAATCACCCCAAGTTCTACCCCTGAAAGGCACAGAAGATGAACATTTCCATGAACACCCTTCCAGATGCTGCACCACCTCTGTTTCTGTCTTGTGTGTGTGCACGCGCACACACACATGCACACACACACACACACACACGTCATTTCATACAGACACCATGCATGTTGCTTTGCAATGTTTTTCTTTTTTTTTTTTTTCACTCAACAAGGCATCATGGAAATTTCTGCGTGTTGATTTATAAAGTTTACATATTAAAGAGTGTTTTGAAAGATATTCTCACAGTTTCGTCCTGTTACAAGTTAACTTCTCCTTTCCCATCCCTGCCCCCCCCATCTTCCCCTGGGGGCTGCCCCATCTCTACATTTCTGTCCCAGCCCGACAGGGCTTCACCCTCAAAGGCCCGTGGGGACACTCTGCTCCCAACTAGAGCTGAACAAGAGGCAGACTGTGAGGGGAAGCTGACGCTGGGGACCCCAGGAGGCGAGCACGACCCGGAGGGAGGGGGGCCAGCGCATCCCCTAGGATGGGGCCAGACTCGGGTCGGCTCTCCTTGATCCTTAGGCAGAAGTTCCTGCTTGCGTTCCAAGGGGGCAGCCTTGCTTGAAAGAGGGTGACCTTGGGACGCTGGGCCATTTTTTGTGAGACCTAAGAGATTTCCCTAAGACTCACCTGAATGACTGGTCTCCCTTGGAGACCCGAGACTGTTGAGTGCTTCCATCTTTTTCCAGGTGACAGTTTTGCTAAGTGCTTGGCTGGGGAAGGGCAAATGGTGGCTCATCCTCCTCCCTCCCTCCCTCTCTCCTTCCTCTCCTCCACGTAAATCTGCAGGTCTAGCGCCGCCCTTCTCCTTCTGAAAGGGCCGGCCGTGCTCCAGAGCAGGAGGGACAGTGGATCTCAGCACCAGGGGGGCGTGGGGACCTATCTCCAGAAGCATAGGGAGCGGAGGGTGGTCTCCGTAAGGCCTGTGGGCCTGCGAGAGGGTCTGGCGCCTGGCTCCTCCTCGCCAGATTCCTCACCCCTCCTCCCTCCAATTTCCTCAACCCAAAAAAGAAAGTGCTTGTGAAAAGCGGGGGCTGAGTGGCCCTGGTGTCACCACTGCCAGTCCCGCCCCTCTGCCAGCTTGGGTGAGAAAAGCCCTCGTGCCAACACCTCCTCTTCCTGCTGCCGCCTCACCCTCCTTCCCAGGTTCAGGGCTGGAGAGGTGGGAAAGGAGGAGCGAGGCCCATTGGGACCCCCGATTCCCGCTCTGCCAGGCGGCCTGGTGGAGCAGGAATAGAGACGCAGGGTGGCACGGACGGCCCCGGCCATCGACAGGCAGGCTGGATGGCAGGCATGGGATACGGTGACTGGGCAGTCACACCTCACTGGCACAGCTGGGCTGGGGCTGGAGGACTCCTGGCACCGTGCTCTGCCTGGGAGCGTGGGTAGTCGGCACGAAGAGTGGACAGTCCCTTCACAGCAGGTTCAGAAAACTCAGCCCTTGTCCCCTGCAAGTGCCTGACACCCCCTTTCCAGCTGCTTCTTTGGGACTCAGAACAATGGGGGACCCTGAGCTCACAGGGCACTGTTGCGTACCTGTGCCGCAGGCCAGGCTGGAAGCTGTTTGCCTGTGGCTTTCCGGGATCTGCCTGGTGATTCTGACTGCAGCGAGGCAGGCGGGCAGCTCCAGTATCTGTGCATTGGAGGACTCTGGGTGCCAGGGGCTCCACATTTCCCACTCTGCTCTCCATCGTTCTAGTCAGTGCACCCCGACTTTGCAGGGTGGGCACCCCGAGGTTGGAGAGATGGCAAAGGGCACTGAGGTGCCTCCTCCATGTGTGTGGACCAGCTGACTGTGCCCTGGAACCGTCTTTCTGTTTGCAGTGCTGGGGATGGAACCTGGGTTCTTGTGCCCCGTCCCCCTGAGCTGCTGACCCCCGGTATCCTCATCAGAAAATGAACTAACTGAGCAGCTGACAGGACAAGTCAGTGTGCAAAGGCCGAGGGCTGCGAGCCTCTTTCCTCTTCTCCCAGATCCCTGCATCTTCTTGCACCCTTGGCCTTCTCAGCCCCTGCACAAAGGGTCCCTCAGATCCACCCTGGCCTTTGGGCCTCCGGAGAACCCCAGTGTCCCCCAAGACTCTCATCTCAGAAAGGGACAGCCTGCCCTCTAGGTACCTGCACCCCACTCCTGCACACTTGAGAGAGCCTGGGTCACCCAGGGCCTGGGGCTGGGCTCACAAGCGAATCAGGATTAGGCCTTGCCCCAGAAAGCTCCTGCCGAGAGCTGACACGACCCTCGGGGGGCCAGAGTTCTGGAAGCCACACCCACCAGCCCGGATACACTATCTCACACGTGCACGCACCCGTGGTGGGCTCCCTGCAGAGAGCCAGTCCCCAGCCCCACCTCTGTGTCCCAAATCCAGCCTCCGGGATCCCTGGGTACCACACTGCCCATCCACCTGCTCTGAACCCTCCCCTCGGGCGCAGACTGCCAGGCCTTCAGAGAGCATGGCCGGAACCGTTGGATTAACAGCCAGGCAGGGCAGAGGGACAAGCACCTGTAGGTCACCCCCGCCACTGTGACAGCTGCAGGAGTTCCGAGTCCCCAGGCGGCTGGCTGTCAGTGCGGTGCAGGAGGGAGGTCTCAGCCCAAGGTCGAGGGCTCAGGCGCTCACCCCCACACTCCGGTCACCCGTCCCCACGCCGGCACCCCAAGCCGCACGGGGCCCCCACTGCAGCTGGCTATCCCCTGACCTAACCCCTCTAGTTGAATCTCTCACCAGCTTTTCTGTGCAGCATCACAACAGGGCACGCTCAGCCTGGGGCTTTAAGGCCCAAAGAGACATCAAGATGTCGGGCCAGCTGGAGCCTTAGGGAGCCCTAGCAGAGGTGCTCCTCACATTCACTGGCCTTGATCTCGGGCAGGAAGCGGGGTCTGGTTACTGGGGGGGGTCCCAGGGCTTTGGGTAAAGGGAGCTGGGAAGGGCAGACAGAGTCCAGGAAGGCAGAGGGAGGTGAGCCTCGGGCTCTACCTCCAGGGCGTCTGGCCCAAGAACAAGGAATAGTCCCTGCCCGGCCCTCACCCTCCTCAGGCTCTGCACTTCCTGTGAGCCGGACTTGCCCGGTTTGTCTTCTCAAGGGCCCCTGTGCCACCCGGGGGCAATGGCACTGCCTGTGTCCAGGACAGGTTCTCTGCCGTCTCTCTGTCCCCATCTTTATCTCTGAGCTTCTGTCTTGTGTTTGGGACTGTCTTTGTGTTTCCGTGTCTCTGTCAGTGTCTCTGGGTCCCTCAGCCGCACCGTGTGTCCCTCTGTCTGCCCAGGACGGGGCTCCCTCTGCCATGCGGCCCGGCCCTGGGTCCCTGGCTGGTCCTTCAGGGTAGCGTGGTTGACGCTGGCCTGAGCGGGAAGAGCGAAGGGAAGCAGCAAGTGATACGGGGGAGAAACGGTGCAGGCTCCTGACGGGCGTGGGCGAGCCGGGGGCCCTGAAGCCCCGGGTGCAACTGTGGGGTGGCACAACAGGGACCACAGCTGGGGTGCGGATGGGGAGACAGAGGAGAGTCGCACAGACCCCGAAACGGACTAGGATGGGAAATACCGGACAGAGAGGAGTGTGAGCTCGGATCTGGCCCCAATGCCGGCCCCAGACGACCTCGGGCGGGCCTTCCTATGGTTGGTTTCAGTTTTCTGCTTTGTACAATGAGACAGTGGCAGAAACCATTCCCTAGACCCCTGAGAGAGAGGCAGGGTGACAAGGACATCTCCAACTCAGGCATGGGGCCGGCTGCCCTTTCCTGTCTCTCAAGGCGAGGCCCCGCGTCCCTTCTCATCTTGGTCAGTGGCGCAGTGTGGAAGGACAGCGGGAAGCATGAGGTTAGACTGCAGGAAGGACTTCCTGCCCCGCTGAGGAGGCCGCGGAGGCCACAGCTTTTCCTCAAGCCTCCCGGGCCCCTCAGTGGGACTCAGGGTATGGGTGTGGGGACGGGGGGCACTGGGCTGCTGAGTAATTAGCTGCCACTCTCAGGCCCTGCGGGGAGGGGCTGCTGGTCTGAGAAACCAACGCAAAGTGACAGGGGTGGTTTTGACACGTGGTCGAGCTGACGGGCCCAGGGGGGCTGGGGCTTTGGTTTGGGGGGGGATCTTATCAAATGATTAAAAAATAGGTCAGAGGGAAGAAGCCACAGCGGGCAACGGGCCCATGGTGAGAACGCCACGCGTCCCCAGGGCTGAGCAGAGACCTCACGGGGCGGGGAGGGGGAGCTGGCAGCGGGGACGGGAAAGCTGCAGGCCCAGCAGCTGGCCCTCGGAGCCCTCCCGGCCCCGACTCACAGGGACATTCCGGAATTCCACCTGTCCTCCCTGGCCATCGGCCTCCTGGAAGGCAGCCCCCTGCAGGTCCTGTGCCCGCCCTGCCCCACTGGCCACAGCGGGCGGCCTATCCGGAAGGCCTTCTCCCTCCAGCCTTGGCTTCCTGCTGCAAACCTGTGGACTTACCCTACATTTCTTTTTCCTTTTTTGGTTGTTTGAGACAGCCTCCCTATGGAGTTCAGGCTGGTCTTGGACTCACTATGTAGCCCAGGCTGGCCTTGAACTTGCAGCAGCCCCCCCGTCTCAGCCTCTCGAGTGCTGGCCCACCACACCTGGCCCACCCTACGGTTCTCAGTTTCCCCTTTCGTACTCTGCATCCTGCTGAGGGGCCACTTTCTCCCCAGCTTGCTCTCCGAGTTTCCTTCCCCTCCTCTCAGCCCTCCTCCACTTCCCAGCAGCGGCGTGAGGAAGCTGAGAGCCCCAGCGAGTCCAGGAGGTGGCTCTGTGTGAAGAGCTGGGTTCAGTCCCCAGCACCACCAGAAAAGAAAACAAAAAGAGACCTGAGCGGCCTGGCAGCTCGGAGCCGCCCCCGCCACCCCCCAGCGCTCCCCCTCGCCCTGCAGTTGGCCTCGCTCCTTTCTGGAGATCACTGAGGCTCCAGGGACACCAGCAGCCAAGACCGGAGTGGACAGGGGCCGGGCCTCACAGCCCCAACGTGTGCTCTCATGACCGCCGCAGGGCAGCGAGCAGGCGGGCAGCTTCCGTCCAGCGCAGAGGGCAGCTGTCCCTGGGCATCCCCCAGTGCTGAGTGGGCACCTGGGTCCCAGCCACCACCATGGGGCACCCAAGGCCATGCTGGAGAGAAAATAGACCAGCTGGGTCTGACCTTGAGTTTAACCCCACTTACTACTCCAGACTCAGATCCGCTCTGACACGCAGGCCTGCAATGTCCCCAGGAGTCTGATGTCCACCCCCCACGCCCTCAGCCACCCAGCAAGTGTCACAAGGCATCCTGCCAAGCTCTGTCCTCCAGGGCCGTGGGCATCTGGCACCGTGTGCAGGACTCCGAGATGGATGGCATCAGTGGCCAGGAGGGTGCAGAGCCGCTGTGCCCCTTTCCCATGCCGCCTCTGGTTCTGCCCAGTCACAGACACCAGAACCTGGCACGGGGGATGGTGACATACCGGGTCTGTCTCCTTGTCTTTCACGTGCCGCGCGCGCACGCATGCACACACACGTACACACACGTGCTCACATGACACACATACTGTGACCTGAGTGCACAGCCTGAAGCTCAGGCCCCAGGACTCAGCTTAGACTTCGCCTCATCCCCCTCATTGAGTCTGCAGACCGGGAACCCAACTTCTACTTAGTCCTCACTGATGCTGGAGGCCACTGGGGAGAGGGAGGAGGGGTTAAGGGGTCAACTCCAGGCAAGTCACACCCTGGGTGTCATTACCCACCACAGTGGCCTCAGGTCAGAGGGCCAGGACCGCTGCACCCACTTTACAGACAAACAAACTGAGGCACTCCGAAGTCCAACACCATACTGAGGTCACACAGTGGTGACGCAGGAGGAGCCCGAGGTTGGCTCACACACCCTCCTGTCTGTGTGAGGCTGTCCTGTCCAGGCTGTCATGTGTCCAGACCCCTTGGCTGAGTCCCTCTTCCCCCTCCTCGCAGAACGAGGCAGACCCCAAGGCTCCTCTGGGCCCCCAGTGAGGGTCCTGCTTGTTCGGAGGTGTCCTCTCTCACTCTTCCTGGGGTCCTGTTCTTCTCTTTTCCTTTTTGCTGTACCAGGAATTGAACTCAGGATTTTGCACCTGTCAGGCAGAGGCGGCACCACTGAGCTCCATCCTCAACCCGGGGTCCAGTTCTGACTGACATCTGTGCAGCCCTGGACCCCGTCACTCAGCACCCCATTCCCCTACCGAGGCAGGAGCGGTGGGGGCAGGGTAGGGCTGGTCAGTCACACTGCACAGGCCGGGCAGCACAGCCCCAGGGAGGAGAGCCGGTCCAGGCAGGAAGAAATCCAGAGCCCGGCTTCCAGCGGCAGGCGCAGCATCCCGCACCCTTGCCAGCTCTGCTGCCTGGCAGACAAGGGTGCTGCCAACATCCGGGCCATCAGGGTTTCTGGGGGTGAATCCTCAGGGGGCACAGCCCCTGTTGGACAGTGAGACCCGTCTTGCCTTCAGTTTTATTCCTGCCGCTCTGAAGGAGGGTCAGAGTGAGTTCAAGGCCAGCTAGGACTACATACAGAGCAAGACTCTGCCTCAAAAAACTAAAAAAAAAAAAAATATCTAGACCCCTTCGACATGCGATTTTCCTTGAACAGAGCCAAGGAAGACTTCCAAAGATCACCTTGGGTTGGGCATGCGGTGCATTCCTGTCATCCAGCACTAGGAGGCTGAGGCGGAAGGATCACTGAGTTTGAAGACACCTGGGCTACATAGCAAGACTGTCTCAAAAAAAACCCCGTATATATATATATTTATATATATATCTTCTTCTGGGCTGTAAATTCTCCCTCAAGTCTAACCTTGATCCCTTGCAGAGCAGTAGAAGAGGACAGAGATGAATCGCAGTTTCTTATAAACCCGGTGGCTTCTTGTTCCCCGACGACAACACAGCGGAGGAGCCCTGTGGTTCCAGCTCTGAGTCAGGCCCTCGCTGGGCGTCCCCAGCGCCATCTCTCTCTCGGCCCCGCCCCGACTGGAAAATCAGTCTCATGCCGCTGAGAGTCAGCGCTTCCCTCAGCACCTCGCTTTCCCCTAAATCGAGGTGTTTCCTCGAAGCTGGGAAAAGTCAGGGGGCAGAGACCTGGTAGCCATGCTGGGGAGGCACCGCGCTGGGCACGGCCACCGCGGGGGAGGGGCTCCTACCTTCCCGCCCCGGCCTTTCCCCTCCCTCCATCCCCACTCCCTGCCCTGCCCTTGCAGCCTGACACGTGTGTGTCAGCGTGTGCACTTAACAGGTGTGCAGCCAGTGCGCGGAGGCTTCTGGGACACAGATACCAGCAGAGGGCAGGGCGGAGGAGGAAAGGGGCCCCCACGGTCTGCGTCTGTCCCGGGCTCCCTGAGCATCTCCGTAACTTCTCCCCACTCTGCAGACCTCGGTCTTCCTTCCGGCGTCCGCACAGAGACAGCGACTCCAGCGCAGACCAGAGCTGGAGAGCGGGGGTCTCACCCTTAGGGAAGCTGGGTCCTGGGGCCAGGGTGACAAGAGCGCCACTCACGTGCACCCCTCCCTGAATCTGATGATGGGGGGTGAAACAGAAAGAGACAGACAGAGTGTGACAGCGGACAAAGAGAGAAAGAAGGGAGAGAGAAACTGAGAGACAGTCAGACAGAGAGTGCCGGCAGCTCTGGGGGCGGCAGGTGGGCAGCCACGCCAGCTGGGACGTCGGAGGGAGGGTCTGGGCTCTCAGAAGGGGAAATCAAGGCTCAGTGAAAGCTAGTTCCAGCCCGGGGAGGGGGCTCACGCCTGTCATCCCAGCACTCAGGAGGCAGAGGCAGGAGGATTGCCTGGAGTTCAAGGCTGGCCTGGGCCACATAGTGAGTTCAGGGCCTGTCTGAACTACAAAGTGAGACCCTGTCTCAAAAACTAAAACAAATAAAAGGCAAAAATAAATGAATAAATAAAAGCCAGATCCAGCCAGAGTCACCACAGGAGAACAAGAGCCCGGCCTGAGCCCCCCTCCGGGCTCTCCACGAACCAGGTCAAGGACACACTGGGAAGGGCTGCTGCCGCGGGCTGCGGTGAGGGGCTGGGGACTTGCTGGGCCAGTATTTGCATGGCAGGCACAAGGCTTGACTGGTTACAGAGCGGCAGCAGCAGCAGGACCTTCTGCAGCTTCCCCCGGCTGGAGGCGATGCCTGGAAGACAACCAGCAGGACATGGCACGACGAGGGGAGGGGACTGTGTCCAGGCCCAGCCATCTGGGGGGTGGGAGGATTCCAGCCTCGGCTTCCCTCCCTGGGCTCAGGACCAGCTCGGCAGCCTGGCTGGCCCTCGGCCCAAGGTAGGACCCAGTACGCCTGGTGCTTACATGTGGGTGAGGCAGACTGGAGTCAGACTCTGCAGGGGACCCTGGAGTCCCCACTCCAGGACGTCTCTACTAAGCTGTCTGGTAGCAAAGCTCAAGAATAATGTTACTTCCCAACCTGAGCACTGAGCTGCAGGTCCTGCAGGCTCTGTACCTAGGCTCAGGGCCTAGCAAAAGCCTCCAAAAGTAAATTTAAAATAATGAGATTCCCAGCCAGTGTAGTGCTGCACATCTGCAATTTCAGCATTCTGGAAAGCTGAGGCAAGAGGATCACTAACTCCAGCGCAGCCTGGGAAACCTAGTGACTATGAGACCCTGTCTCAAAATAAAAAATAAGAAATCCCTGGAGATGTAACCCAGTATGAGAGTCTTGGTTCAAACTCTAGTACCAAAACCCCCCCAAATAACTAGAATTTATTTCTGCTGAGCATGGAATCACCTGTGTATCTTCCTGGCACTCAGGAGGCTGAGGCAGGAGGACTGCCATTAGGTTGAGGTCACTCTGGGCTGTATAGTGAGTTTAAGTTCAGCCTGAACTACATAGCCAAGATCCTGTCTCAAAACAAACAAACAAACAAAAAACACAAATAGAACTGACTTCTATCCTGGCCTCTTATGTCTCTGAAAATTTAAGGGGCTGACAGGAGGGCTTGCAACCTCCTTAATCATCCCAGGAAGCCAGGTTGAGTAGCTGTGACTGATAATTTTGCAACCACAAGCCCATTCTGCAGTTTCAACTTCCAGGAGCACCAAAGGCTGGCCCGAGGCAGAGAAGGACTTGCCCTGAACCTGCTCAGGGTGCTCAGCTCAGGGGCGCCAGAATGCCCCACCTCACAGAGGTACTTGGACAGGGTGCAGCTGGAACAACTAGAAACTCCTACCCAGCCCTCAAGTACCCTGTGACTTCAGAGCAGCCGCCTGCACCCTCCTGCCCTGCCTTCTTACCCACCCTCTTCTCCTCTTTCCTGCCTTCTTTTTCTCTTCCCTTCCCTGAACTCCTCTTTTTTTTGAGACAAGGCTTCAATATGTAGCCCAGGCTAGCCTTGCAGGTAGGTGATCCTCCTGCCTCAGCCTACCAAGTGCTGGGATTATAAGCGTGTGCCACCTCACCGGGTCCCTCTCTTTTCCTTCATGTGCTGCCATTTCTTTTTCTCTTTCTTCTTTCTTTTTCTCCCTCCCCTTCCTCCTCCTCCCCTTCTCTCTGTGTGGCAGGAATACTCCAATTCCTCAGACCACATCTGTTCACCTCCCTCGTGAGCTACCTAAGAAATCTCCCCAGCGTGTAGTTGGAAGAACTGCAGAAACCTAGACTGAGAGGGAAATTCGCACCGACTGGCCCAGTCTGTTTTCGGGCGGAGGAACAGAGACTCCGGAAGTAACTCGGGGTTTCCAGAGCCCAGATCCAGGGACGCCCATGGTCAAGACCAGATCTAACCACCTGCCCGAGCACCAGTGTCGCGTGACCAGGGAGAAGATGCCGACAAGAGATGGGCGGGCAGCGTGCTAGCGTTTGGGGTCCCAAGGCCCCCTTCTCCTTGGCCCCCATCCCCCTGTGAACCTCGGCCACCGGAGGGACAGAAAGGAGAGAGCAAAGGCGAAGGACACGTGGAGCGCAGCCACAGCCCCCAGCCCCCAGCCCCAGGACAGGAGAGACGGCGCATGAAGCGGTGGCCGAGGGGAGGAGGCGGCGGGGGAGCGCGGCCTGTGAGGCCAGCGGCTCTCAGCTCTCCGCAGGCTGCTGGGCGAGGGCTCGGACGCTGGCGGGCACCGGCGCTCAGTGCCTCCTGGCAGCAGCGCCCGCAGAGGCCTCCCTGCCGACCGTGGCCGCTTCACACCCAGCGCCTACACCCGCGTGCAGTGGGACGCGACAAGCGTGCGGGTGTGCGCGGCCCACGGCCCAGCAGGAGACGGCTGCGCCGCACGTGAATGGGGGTGTCACTGAGCGCGCGGGTGTGAAGTGCGGGAATGGGGGGAGAGGTGTGACCAGGGACGGTGGGGACACGCTGTGACTGTGGGTCAGCCCGGGCCCCTGAGGGGGAGACCCCGTTGTGCCCCCTTGGAGGAGGAGGGGCGGCTGGGCCCCTGGGCTGGCACCAGGGGGCACTGTCGGGCCCTGCCGGCTCCCCCCACCCAGGGGGAGCAGCTATCTCCTCACACCATCTCCCATCCACGCTGTGCTTCTGCCACTGTGGGGTGGGGCGCCCCAGGGCAAGGGCTCAGGAAGGGGAGGGGCCGCGCGGGGGTGGGGGGCGCTGTGGTGAACGTGACCTGACCCCAGGCCCGGGGATTTGGCCCCACGACCCCACCCCCGTGCTGCCCGGGCCCCGGAGTCAGCGCGGAGCTCTGCAGGCCCCTTGGTCCAGGGTCCCCGTTGCAGGGTGGCCCTTCCCGCCCTGCCACCATGCTGTAAGGGAGTGGGGAGGCGAGGTGCGGAGAAGGCAGGACCCAGCGAGGGCTTCCTGACCCGCGCCTCGTGACTCCGATCCCTACCTTCCGCCTGGCTTGGAGGCCTGGCGTTCTGCCGCCCGGTCCCCACCTGGTCCAGGCTCTGCCAGTGCCAGCAGGCTCCCTGCTCTGTCCTTCCTCACCCGGGCCAGGCGGGACTCCCCAGCCTTGCAGGGGTGCGGGGAGCACAGTAAACCCTGGGAGGCAGGAGTTCCCATCCCTCCTTTCTTTGGGAATGAGCCCCCACCTTGACAGGGGAAGTTCTTCTTACAGTCTAACCTAGCCAGACATGGTGGCACACATCCGTATTCCCAGGAAGCTGAAGCAGGAGGACTGCTATACCTCTGAGGCCAAGTGGTACTACATAATGAGACCCCATTTCAAACAATAAAAATAGAAATGGAAAACCAAAACTAAGCTGGGGTTCTTCCTGCGGAGGCAATGCCCAGGCGCTGGGTGCCAGGCCTTCTCCCCGCCGTGGTCAGTCTCCTTCAGTTGTGGAAGTCACAGAAACAACCCGCTCCAAAAGTGAAAATAAAAGTCTGCCTGTCCTCACAGTGCTCTCTGCCCAGCCACCACGAAACCAGGGACACTGGGGCTACATCCAGGATGATTCAAGAGGCCTCGAGACTAATGGGGGCAAGAATTTCCTTTTGTGCCAAGTGAGGCCCCAGCTCAGTGGTAAACCCCATCTCCTCCTCCCCCAAACAAAGGGGCAAGGTCAGCTTCTCCATCCCAGCCATGACCTCAGGTCGCCTCCTAGGCCCAGACCCCGCCCCACTCGGTCCGCATTTGAACCTGGGGGGGGGCAGAGCACCGAGGTACGGAGTCGGAGCCTGGAAGAGCTTGGGCCTCCCTACTTCCTTTCATCCCAAGGAAGTGACCAAAATAAAAGCATTTCCCGCCATCTGAGGCCCCCGGGACCCTCTGAAGGGTGCCAAGAGGCTGCCTCAGGTGCCAACAGGCTCCTGGCTCATCCCTTGCTCAAGGGAACAAGACTGTCCCCGTAGGCACAGAGGCCCAGAGCAGGAGGGTCCTGGATGATGCAGACGCCAGGACAGTGGTGGCGGCGGTGGCCTGGCTGACCTGAGAAGCTGGCACCCACCCTACCGAGGCCCTGCACTGCATATATTCTCTCCTCCAAAATAGCAGCTCAGGAGGGGAGCGGGGGAGCTCTCACTCTGCACTGGCTCCTTCCCAAGGCGCCTTCACAGCTCTCCCGCCACTGTCTCTCTCGCCCTGGTTTCCCTGCCAGGCCCTCTGCTCCGTGGGACCCTCACTCCCTCGGCCTCCCGGGCCCCTTCTGCAGGGACAGGGCCTCCGAACCACGGCCTGTCACCCGCGCTGTCCCGTCACCCAGCTGTGGCCGGCACACTGCCCCTTTCCATCTCTGGGACGGGTACGAATTCAGTTTGCAGAGACTGAGCTTCTCATGCAGCCGTAGGGCTTCTGCAGTCCTGTCTGAGGGCCGGAGGGTTGGCGTGCCGAGCACCAGGCCGCTGGGATACAGCTCAGTGGTGCAGTTCCTGCCTGGCATAGGTCACAGCCCCAGTTCAGTGCCCAGCACCCCGGGCAAAGGCCGAGAGCCTCCTGAACGGGAGGCCTGACCACTGGACGCCTCCTCCCTGTAAAAGGGACGGGTGGGTCTAGTGCTGAACTCAGGAGACGCCCAATCTGACGGGCTGGCAGGGCCCAGGCTGGACAGGGCAGAGAGGACTCTGCAGGGAGCAGTGCCCGGGTCGTCACGGCTCCTAGGGGCCGGTGGGGCAGAGTGGGCTCGGGAGGAGCAAGGGGCGCACTGTGTCAGGGGCTGAGGGCTGCGCAGTCCGAGGGTGGATGTGTGAGAGTGGGTGTACTTCCTCTGCCCAGCGCCAGCTGCAGGGCGGCCTTCGGCCCCAGCACCGTGGGAGAGTTGGAGGCAGGGAGAGAGCCCTCAGAGTCACCCCCCAGGGAACCACCTCCCCGTTATTTCTGGCCCCATTTTCTGGTCAAGAAGGGTGTCAGCGGGGATGCAAATGAGCTTGTGCTGGAGGTGCCGGCGACACCCATCCTGCCCTCTTCACCTCCCTGGCGCCCACACTCACACAACGGGCTGGAACACCGGTCACCATGCCCCGGACTCCAGTGGCATGGAGGGAGGCTGGCACTGTGGTTGGCGCTGGGTTCGCATGGGCATTGCCCAGACCTCCTCTGCCAGGCCCTGCCCACCCCAGTCCTGTCAGACCTCCTGTGTCACAAACAGAGCCACATGGCATCTGTGGGAACAGTGGAGCTGCTGACCGGCGCATGTGGGCACCAGTGGGCACACGCCAGAGGCTGTTGGTCCTGGCAGGTCCTGGCAGAGAAGGTGGAAGAAGGGTTGGGCGAGGAGCAGGGTGCGGGAGAGTTCCGGGCCTCCCACACTCTGGGTTCGCCCCAGCCGCCCAAGGAGGACCCCCAGCCCCTCAGGTCTCACCTGTGTCTGACCCCAGTTCTTCCTGTGGTCACCAAGAGGTGCCCTGCTCCTATCGCTGAGGGAGATGGGTCTGAGGAAGCTGTCCTGCCCCCGCTCTACAAAGGTGTCACCGAGCCCCCCCACCCCATTCTTCATCAGTGGGCAAATGTCCCCTCCTTTGCTCTAGACCAGCTTCTCATGTGTGCACGCCAGGGCATCACCAAGAGACTGCATTGGGATGCGGGACCAGAACAGGGGTCTCCAGGGCTTAGTGTCCTTGGCTGGAGAGAGAAGAGCTAGAGCTGGGGCAGAAGTAGGCTGGTGGCTTTTGATTAAGCACAAAGCCGTGTGCCCCTGGCTGGCAGGGGTCCTGTGAAGTCACCTGTCCACTCCTGCCACTCCTGGCTGTGGGTCTGCGCTAGGGGAGAGGGTGGGCTCTCTGGGTGTGTCTGTCCCAGCCTCCTTGCCACTCCCGGCGAGTGTCCTTTCGGCCCCGAGTGGAGTGTGGACAGGGACCTCGGGCACCCCGAGGACGAATGGGACCCGGCTCCCCGCACCTCCCCACTCCCCACCCCACATCCTCTCCTTTTGGGGACATTCGATGCAAGGCTGCGGCTGGCCTTCCTCCCCTCCCGCCTTCCTTCCCAGCCCCTAGCAACTCTGCCCCTGCACCTGAGCCCTTTCCCGGGTCCCTGGAAATCAAGGAGACAAGCTGCCACATTCTACACCCTCTGTCCCCACATTCCCCTCACCCCGGTGACAGAGGACATCCAGGCTGAGAGATACCTGGGTCCTCTCCCACCTCAAGGCACACTTCAGAGGCTGGGTCACCCCCTGCCCGTGTGCCCGTGGCCCGTGGCCCTTTCCGCCAGGACCGGGATGTCGCTGCACCTCGCGTGGCCCAAGCTCACAGCTCAGCAAATGCTCCCAGAGATGCGACAGGATCCAGACCCAAGAAACTGACTGCTGCTGCCCCCTGGGGTGTGGACAGAAGTGGGGAAACCACAGGGGACCCCAGTTCCCATTGGGCACAGGCTAGAGAGAACTTTACTCCCAGGCAGTCCAAGCCCCTTACGTGTGAATTCCTGGCCACAAAGGGCTGCTCAGAGGTGAACATCAGCCAGGGCGGATGGGCCAGCACCAGGCCTTCTGCAGACCAAGGGCACAGCCCCCGCTGGCACAGGTGTCTGGCTTTGTGACCCCGCCCTGATCTCCCTCCCAGGTACGGGACAGCTGAGGCAGAGCTGGGCCTGGAACTGGGGCCTATCCTCAGCTTGCGCACGGGGTCAGACGTGCTTCCTGACGCCCAGCCTGGCCCTGGCACAGGAGTCAGTCGAGAAACGGAGGTCAAGGATTTAGCTCAGTGGTTCCAGCACCTGCCTAGCAAATGCAAGGTTCTGAGTTGGATCCACGGGAACCACATACTACAATGTCAGGCATGGTGGCTCACATCTGTAATCCTAGCACTCAGGAGGCAGAGGCAGGAGGATTGCTATGAGCTCAAGGATAACCGGGGCTACATAGTGAGTTCGGGGTCAGCCTGAACTACAGGGAGACCCTGTCTCAAAAAAAGGAAAAGAAAAAAAATCCCTGCTGTCTCCTGAAGCAGGTGGCTGAGCAGAACTCCATACACAGGTCCTGTCACCTGCTCACATGTCCAGGGCCTCTGAAAGCGATGCGCAGTGTCCCCTGCTCGCCAGCCCCGACGGCTGTGGTTGGGGCAGTTCCCACGCCCTCCTGGTCGCCTCTCCACGGAAGAGGCACAGACTGAGCAGATGGAACAGGTAAGATTTATTTGGACTTCTGACTTGTTCGGAGAGCAAGGGGCCGGTCCCTCTCCAAGCCCCCTTCCCCGTGTCCCCTCACCGGGGTAACACTCAGGGTACAATGATGCGCGTCTCTGGAGTCTGCGGCCCCCGCCGTGCCCGCCACACCCCTTCACCGCCCCGCACCGAGGGGAGGGGCGCAAGGAGGCGGAGCCTGGAAGATTCGGATCAGAACAGGAGCATGCGCAGGCGGTAGCGGCCACTGCCGCCCACCCGGGCCGAGGCCTGGGGGAGGCTCGCAGTGCAGGGGTGCATTTGGTGTGGGCATCAGACTCCCTGGCAGGAGGCTCCCCACCTCGGCGCCGGGCCCCAGCCTCCTGCTCCCACCCTTCTGAGGGTACGACTCTGAGGTAGATTTCACAGAGGGAACGTGGATCCGTGGGGCGCAGGGAGGGGGTTAGCTCTTTTGAAGTTGACCTCCACAGCGTCCTGGGCTGGTTCTTGAGTCCTGGCCCAGGCAGCAGGGGTTGTGACACCCACTCAGCACAGAGGCCGGTCCCACGAGGGCTCCGGGGTACCCGTGGGCTCAGGGGCTCCGATGGGGAAGGGTGGAGAGGGCCCCTGTCTTGCCGTCTGCATCTCAGTGCCAGAGGCACAGCGGGGTAAAGGGCCTGCATGGTTGGCAGACAGCCCTGGGCAGCCTCTTAGGGCTGGGTCCTCTCTCTCCCACCCTCCCTGTTCCCCAGGGTGAGCAGAGGAGGAAGGGCTGGCCTGCAGGGATCAGCAGGGCACCGACCCTCTTTCCCCTGCGCCTTGAGCCTCCCATCCTGGGCACGGGATGGAAGCGCTGGCATCGGCGTTGGGCAGAGCCTGGGACCTCGCAGGGAGACGCTTCCCAGACCGCTGGAGCCAGGGAAGGGGGCTTTTGTGGAGGAGCTCGGGGACTCCTGGAAACATCTGCCCCCTTCTCTCCCCAAGCACTAGACACCTGTGTTCAACCCAGTGTAAGAGTGAAGGGGGAGGCTGAGACCAGCCTCGGGGCCCCTCAGCCCAGCCCCACTTGCTTCCCCGCAGGGACAGCGACAGGGAGCTGGGGAGCCGCCCTGGAAGAGCCACAGCCGAGTGGTGCCTGGACCAGGGAAGACGGCACACGCTGACCCGGGAGCTAGTGGAGGTATCGGGGTCGCGAGGGGCAGGGCCCCCCACGAGACTCATGCAGCATTCGAAGTGACAGGGGTGGCGGAGCAGACAGAGCAGGCCAGCCGGGGGCGCCTAGATCTTGCTGTTCTCCAGGTGAGAGTCAATGTGTTTGACGAGGGCATCGTCTGGGTACCCAATGGGGAAGCCCAGCTGGCAGAGGGGGCAGCTGCGGATGTCGGAGCCCACGGTCTCCATCAGCAGCTGTGGGACAGAAGGAGGTCGCTTAGGCTCCCTGCTCCCCAAGTCCGCACCACCCTTTCCCAGGTACTGCGGCACACAGGAGCGGTCTGGGCACCTTTCTCCAGCACCCCCCCCGTGGGTATGGGGTCCCCAGAAGGTTGCGGGATAGTCACCCCGCAGTCTGCCAGGGCACCTGCAGGAGTGAGGAAGACCATCACCTGGACAAGGGCCCAGGGTGACTGAGGACAGCTAGCTGAGAGCCGAGAGTCCTAGCAACACACCCTATGTGCCATCTGGCTCTGGAATACCCTTCAGCCCCTCTCGGGGGCGAGGAGCTCTGGGAGCTGCTTCCCTGGAGACCTGGGGCAGGGCTGTCCTCTGGCTCTGAGGCCTGCAGGGCAGCCCTGGGGGACCAGGCCTGTCCACTGCCAGCCCAGGGCACCATGTACACTGCTTTCTGTCCACCTCTCCCAAGCACCCTCTAAGGGCAGCAGATGACAGAGCCAATCTGCAGGCCTGGGCACTCAGGAGCCCAGAGGACAACCTGTGCCAGGTCCTGCAGCTACCGAGGACGAGCCAGAGATCCAAGCCAAGACTGGCACTGCCTTAATGGCAGCATCAGAGACGAGTACCAGGGTGTAGACCCGAGGAGGGGGTGAAGGGAGCAGATACCCTGCCCGGGAGGGACAGAGCTCACACACACACAGACACAGGCACGCACGCACGCACGCACAGCGGGCGCCATCACTCACGTTGATGGACGGCCAGGACTGCGCGTGCTCGGCGGGGGCATAGACGGTGGCTGGCGACTCGGGGATCGGGAAGCCGGCGCAGAAGGAGGCGCAGCGGATGGTGCCCGCCTCGGGGCTAGGCGGGCTGGCGGGCACGGCCCACTCGTCCTCCTCTGACGGCTGCTTCTCGAAGCGCAGCCGCAGGCCCTCGAAGGCGCGGCGCGGGCTGAGCGGCCGGCCTGGTCCGTAGAGGTCGGCGGCGGCGCCGTAGGCGCGGGGCTTGGGCAGCGTGGCGGCCTCGGCCTGCAGCCAGGCGGGGACCGCGCCCGCCAGCGCCTCGCCCTCGGCCAGCTCCGAGTAGCTGCGGCGGCCCTGGAAGCCGGCCTTGGCGAGCTGCGCCGGCGGCCGCGCGTAGCCGTGCTCGGCGGGCGGGCGGTCGGCGGCCGGCGGCGGGGGCCGGGGCTGCGGGGCCGGGCCGCCGGGGAGCGCCGGCGAGCGGCGCTGCGGGCTGGGCGGCGGGCAGGGGGGCGCGGGCGAGCGGCGCTGCTGCGGGGACGGGCACGGGGGCGCGGGCGAGCGGCGCTGCGGCACGGGAGACGGGCACGGGGGGCAGGGCGGCGGCGCGCGGGCCGGCGGGGAGGGCGGTGGGCACGACGGGGCTGGGGAGTGGCGCTGCGACAGCGGCGAGTGCCTCTGGCCTGCAAGAAGAGCGAGAGGGCAGGTGGAGGTGAAGGTGAGAAGGAGCAGTCAGAGGAGGGGTCTGCGGTTCCGGACCGCGCGCCGCCTCCTACAGGCCATGAGACCAAGGTAGCGCCCGGACGGGGCGGCGGCTGCCGTGGCTACCACCCCGCTCCTCCCTTTCCGGCCTCCCCGTCCCAAGCCTCCGGCGCACTCACCGCCGCACCGGGCCTGCTCCTGTAGCAAAGTCCTCAGGATCCTCCCCTGCAGGGAACTCAGCTCCCGCAAGCGGCCCAGCTCCTCGGTCAGCTCCGTGTAGGCCAGCGCCAAATTCACCCTGAGGCCAGAGGGCAGGAGGGGGAGAGAGGCAGGGTGAGGATGAACCGGTTCGGCCAGGTATTTCGTGTTCTCTCCCCCAAATGCAGGACTCTTGGGGGCCTTAAAGACCACGACACCAGCACTCCCAGGAGGCTGAAGCAAGAGGGTCGCTGCAAGCTCAAGAGCAAACCGCGCCTCGGAAATAGGTCTCCCTCAAACACCACCTCCTCCAAGCAGCCTCCATCAGCCTCCTGAGAATCAAACCCCAGCCAGAGAGATGGTGGCTTCCCGCCCAAGGCGCAGGGCCCCTGCAGCCCTGCACGTGCCCAAGTGCTGTCTGTGCCAGGGGCACAGCTCCTACAGGTGTGGGTTAACCTATCCAAGTCTGTGTGGAACCTGCGCAGACAAAACAAGTTCATTCATCTAACAGCTGCACTGAATTTATAGTCGTGTTTGTCACTTTGAGTTTTCCTGGCACGTTTTGAAGACAGAGGCTCCCCGTTGGCAGAAGTGCCAACTGATAAGCCTGACCTTGAGTCGGCTGTGCCAGGCCCACTGCTCTTGCCTCCGCCCCCAGGGTGCCCCCCGCCTGCTTTCAGCTAGCACCTCACAGGGGCCTGCTGTACAACTCCAGGTAGCAGGGCCGTCTTACGGAGCTATCTGTGCAAACGCAGGCAGGGCTGCCGCCCACGCTACCTCCCAAAGGCTGCGGCTCAGGGCTCCGTGCGCACGCTGCAGGTGCCTGGGGGCAGAGTTAAAGTGATGCGCTAATGCCCAGCGACCATCCAGTCAGGCACCAGGAGATGGTCCATAAGTGAGCATGAGCTGAGCCATTTCTCTCCCTCCTCCTCTCTCTCCTCACTTCCTGCTCCGTCTCCCAGCCCCAGGCAGGCTTGTCCAGCAAGGCCCTCTCCACGTCTTTTCTCCCAGGGCGACCCTGCGTCTGGAGCATGGCTCACCCTCAGCTTCTGCCAAGTCCTCAGGCCCTGCTGCCTTCGCCTCTGGGCCGGGCCTGCCTGAGTCTAGGGCCCTCCCGAAGGCAGGGGTCCCCTCGGCTCCAGAAGGGACACTGGAGTGTTGGAAGCTGGAGCTGGAGGGCAGCAGATGTCACCCAGGTAGATCAGCTCCCAAGGGCTTCCCCGCCTGCCCCAGGACAGAGGACAGTGTACAACCCAAGTTCTCTGGTCCCCGGGATGCTAAGGACATGCGGAGAGAGCGGGGAGAGGCCGGGGTGGTGAGCGAAGGGTGTGGGTGCGCGTGTGTGCGTGCAGGGGGACCCTGCGGCACAGAACAGTGAGTGAGGGTAGGGCTGCCCAGGGCTGGAGGAGCCAGGGGAGGGGCAGAAGATGACCTGGCCCCTGGATGGCGCTCTTACCAACCCTGGGCAGCACCGGGGGGCACAAGAGAAACGGCCCCCGTGCATTCCCCCAGGAGCCTGGGAAACAAGCTACTCTAGGGGAGGGAGGCTAGTCCTTCCTACCATCTCCGGCAGGAGCTGGGCGTCGTGTTTGCTAGCTGTGTCCTGCACACTCACACTCAAGGGTCTGAGTGTCTCCGAGTGAGACTGGGAGATCCAGGTGCACCCCATGGCACACCCCAGGAAAGCCTCCCCCTCCCAAGGGCAACCTGAGGGAAGGACCTGGGGGCTCCCCGGGCTATCAGATCAGCAGCAGGACGGACGGACGGACGGAGAGGACTGTGCGCCGGGTACTGATGGCTGTCACCCCTGCCCCCAGCCGCGGCTGCTCCTGTTTGCCTTCTGTGCTGCATCTCAGGTGACAGATACAGGTCGTCGCCTTCACACCCTGTCTGAAGATCTCACCTGCCACATGGGGTTCACAGGCCCCAGCTCTCCCTGCATGCTCCCCCATCAGGAGCCGCCCCAGTTTTTCCCTGCCCGGCGCTTCACCTACAACAGGCAGGGCAACCAGAAATGGCAGGAAGAAGTGGAAGGAGCGCCCGCCAGATCGGCAGCCTTTGCCCACACATGCTGCCCCCAATTCCCAGGTCTCCCAGGTCAGGGTGCAGACTGTCCTCCCCCTGGCACCCTGTGACCCCAGGCCTGACCCCGGGGGGGACGCACTGAACACACGAAGGACGTGCGTGACTCACCAAAGACACTGCCAGGTCAGTGGAAAAAGCAACTGCACGCCACGTGCACACGTGCACCCTGACGCGACCCCACTTCCTGGCCCGCCGCACCTGAGCGCCGGCTGGTTTTCTCTGCCAGCCAGCTCTGGGGAGAGCGGGTCTGGGGAGTGGCAGCAGACTCTGCACTGGTACTTCTTGGCATCTTGGGGAAAGTTCAGAGTTCCACAGAGCCCAGGAAGGACCCAGGAACACAAGTGATCTGAGCACAACCCCACCATGAGGAAACTGAGTCACAGAGCTGAGTCGCTCAACCAAAGTCCGGAATCCTACAGGGCTGAGCTGTGGCTGCTGCTCCAGCCGCAGAGCTAAATTCCAGCTCTCGCCGGCTCTAAAGCCACCTCCAAAGCGCCAGGACAGCACGGAACTGGCCCTGCCTGGGGAGGGCAGCGCCCCACTAACACGCAGGAGTGGGCATCAGAGCCACAGAGAGCTGGCTCCGGGTCACAGTGCAGCGCTGGCATGGAGCAGGATTCAAACTCTTGGCACCTCAGCCCGAGAGCCTGGCACCTTCTGACGAGCCAGGCTGGCAGAGCTGGCAGGAAAGAGGGCACCTACAACAGGCAGGGCAGGGCTTCCAGTCAGCCCTCCCTCCACGCCCTCTCTTCCATTCACTCCCGAGACCAGCACCCCTGCCCCTGCTCATGAAGCACGGCAGGCAGCGAGGTCAGAGACCCCAGACCTCTAGTGCCCTGCCCGGACTGGTGAGGATGTGGCGGGTCAGGGGCCAGGATCGGGCCCCCAGCGGCCGAGGTCGGGGTATAAGGCGGCCAGCCTGAGATGAAGCATGGGGCTGGCGCTTCTCCCGTGGCTGAGCCCTGGGCAGAGCCAGGGACGGAGTTGGCGATGGACTGGGGTGAGGACTACAGCTCACAGTCACGGTTTCAGGCAGCACTGGACGGGAGAGAGGACCCCACATTCCCGTGTGTGCCCCCAGCTGGCCCCCCAGCTGCCCCAGCGGCGTCAACCATGGGGAAACTCGGGGGCCAAACTTTCCACCACCCACAGGCACACCCAGCCTCACCAGCCTTCCCGCCTGCTCGCCCGACCCTCAGGGAGGGGACCACAGGCACCAGGCCGTGGAGCTGACTTGAGGTTGCGGGCTGGGAGGAGGAAGTCGATTCGCAACAAGCCGGGGCGCCCCCACTTCCTCTGCGCCTTGGC
The DNA here is from genome assembly GCA_004026965.1 of Petromus typicus. Taxonomy (NCBI): domain Eukaryota; kingdom Metazoa; phylum Chordata; class Mammalia; order Rodentia; family Petromuridae; genus Petromus; species Petromus typicus. The sequence continues at coordinate 10,288 of PVIR01016601.1, read as the reverse complement.
TCTCCGCGGCCCTCCACCAGCTCAGACCCGAGGTTCCTGGAGCTGGCTGCTCATGCCAGCCTGTGCCAGGCTTCCAGTGGAGCCAGGTGCTCACAGGGTCTGGAAGCCTTTGGGCTCACGGTGGGGTGTGGGAACCAGGGCCCCCATCAGCCCTCAATGCCAGGCTCATGCCAGCTGCCCAGCCTAATTAGTAAGAGTAACAGTGCCCCCTTTCACTTTCAAAGTGATCCAATTTGGCCAACGAATTACATGCTCACCCGTCCTCGAAGAGCCTCCTACCTGCAGGAGAACCTGGCTGGGAAAACACCCGGGAGTCCCCTCGCCCCACCTGCTGGGACCCTGCTGCATAGAGTGAGGATCCAACCCCAGGGCTGGGATTTGGGCTCGGGTACCACGCCTGCCTTGAAGTACAAGGCCCTGAGTTCAATCCCTGGGACGGGGTGAAAACAGGAAAGAACAAAGACCAGGGAGAATTGGGGGTCTAGGGGGAAAAGGAGGCAGCGCATTCTGAGACTGGAAACTGCAGCTGCCCACACGGCTTAAAGAGGAGGGGAGGGCGGCGCATGCTGGGGACCCCCAAATCCCAGCAGGAGCGGAAGCCGAAGGATCCCGAGTTCAAGGCCAGCCTCGACTCCAAAGGGAGGCTCTGTCTCGAAGGAGAACAAGAAGGAGGGGAGGATGTGGCGTTCGTTCTCCACCAAGGAGCCAACCAGCAAGGCTGCTCGGGGCGGGGGGAGGGCACGGCGTGGAAGACACCTCCAAAGTCCTCAGTCCCTCAGACCAGCTCACAGGAGCCGGAACCTGCGAGCTAAGAGCTCAGAGTTAACTCCTATGTGCGACCGCGAAGGAGACTTGCAAGAAAGGAAGTAGGGAGGGTGAGAAGCGTGGAGGGGGAGGCCCTGGGCCTGCTGCTTCTGGGGCTTGAGGCTGAACTTGGGGTACGCAGGGGGTCTCCAGCTTCCGCCCTGACCCAGCTCACACTGCCCTTGACCTCCGCACAGTTTCCATCCGCTCCCTCGGCGTTCACACTTCTGCCCACCGCTAACCGCAGCCCACGCAGAGGCTTGTGGGCGGGGAGAGGGGGCGGGGTGGGCGGAAAAGGGCCAGGCCGCAGCGCTGAGCCCCCCGCGTGGGGCGAGAGGCCGCGGCGCAGCTTCCCTCGTGGTCGCTGCAACCCACCTGCTTCTCAGTGGGGCCCTCCCTGAAGAGCCCCTCCCGGGACGCCCCTCCCCACGCCCTGCCCCGGCCGCACCCTCAGAAAGTCCCCCTCAAGAGGGGGGCTGAGGCTTCCATCTGGGGTCCTCACCTCCCCCTCCGGCTTCACCATTGGCTCTGGGCCCTGAGTGACCTGCAGCGAAGGGCCAGTGGCGGCCGAGGACTGGGACACCGGGGCTGCTGCGAGGACAGCAGGAGGGGCAGGACGCAGGGTCAGCCGGCGGTGGCACCTCTCGGGGTCCAAAAGACCCGGCACACGCATGAGCCCCCCTCAGAGCTGTGTCCCTCCTGCTCCCCCCACACCCCACGCCGCTCCGGGGACAGCCCTCACGTCCACGCCCCGCCGGCTGGGGAAGGCACAGGGAGGTGGGGGGACGAGGACAGGGAGTCCGGAGGGTCACGTGACAGGCTTCCTTCGGCGGGAGGCCCAGAGGGAGCCCTCGGGAACAGCCTGTTACCAAAATGAGCCAGGTTTATAAGAAGATAAAACTGCGGGGGCGGGAGGACTTCCTGACAACCCCGCACTCTGGGCGGCCGCGGGTGACACTGAAATGTGTCTCAGCCCCAGCTCCGTCCAGCCCAGGGGAGAGAGGTGCGGCCTCTGTGGGACACCAAAGGCGGGGGGCGGGGGGAGGAAAGGCTGCTTCAGGAGAAGCAATCTCGGGGGCCATGTGGCCCCCAAGTACTCGCAGCACAGTGTCCACTACATGAACAGCCTAGATTCTAGGGGACCCAGCACCCCTCCATGGGCTCTGCGAGGCCCTCTGACTTCTGGGGCGGGCTGGCATTCCCGAGCTGTGTCAAAGGCTGCACCCCGGGTCTGAACGTGTAGGCCAGGGTGGACTCTGCCAAGGCCACTGCGCCCCAAGCAGCCTAGCAGAGGGTCCCACCCACCACTGCCACAAACTATCTTCTCACCCAGCTATCACAGCTCCACCCGGCACCCCCCCAGTGGTGGGGAGGGAGGCAGGGGGACCCGGTTGGGCGGAAGCAGGGGAAAGAGAAGGGGGACACCTGCCAAGAAGGAACCCCGGTGGTCCCGAGCTGGGCGCTGTGCGGTGGAGCGAGCCTGCCCTCAGGCCTTGGTCTCCCCGTGCTCAGGCTGGCAGCCGGCAGTGGGTGCCAGCCACCGCTTCACAGGGGAAGGACTCAGCGGAAGCAGGCTGAGCTGTCTTCTCAGAAAGCGGGAGAGGACAAGCTCAGGGGCAGGCCCCATGGCCACCGCCACCCACTTCCGGCTGCCCCTCTCTCCTGAAGGGTTCCCAGGCACGTCCCGGTGCCCAGGCCACCGCTGCGTGACCCCAAGAAGCCCCTGCTGCCTCCTCCTTTCTGAGGCAAGAGATAGCACAACAAATCCTGAAGGAGGCCACCGCCCCTGTCCTCACGAGGAGGGTCAGCAAACCCAACTGTCTGCGCCTTGCTCCTGGCATAGAAAGTGGGGCCCAGACAGGCCCCCGAGCCCCCAGAGAGCACAGACTATAGCAGCTCAGTCACTGAGTAAACTTTTCAAGAGACGGCACAGTACCCGAGGAAGGTGGAGGCGCAAACAGAGTCACCAGCACCACCCTCTTGGGGCCTGGGAAGAAAGGTCATGAAAATGATGCACGTGCTTGCCACGGTGGCACACAATTACAGTCCCAGCGCTCAGGAGGCTGAGGCAGGAGGATCACCCCAAATTCAAGGCCAGCCTGGGCTACACAGTGAATTGAGGGCCAACCTGGACTACACAGACAGACTCTCTCAGAATACAAAACCAAATAATGCATAGATACAAAAGCAAACCTCAGGGGCCAGGTGTGGCAGCACACCTGTGATCCTAGCACTCAAGAGGCTGAGGCAGGAGAATCGAGGTCAGTCTGGGATACACTCAAGACCCTGTCTTAAAAAACAAAACACAAAGCCCCAAACCAAACAAACAGGAGGTCACCAGGGCCAGGGTGGCAGGTATGACTTACTGATCGTCACCAACTCTCTTCACCCAGGCCATGTCCCGCTCTGACTGGTTGGAGGCCAGGTCCTAAGCGGGGGAGGCAGAGTGAGGCTTCTCCGAAGCGCCCGTGCCCGCACCCTGCACTCCGGGCCGCCCGCCTGCCCACCCTACCTGTGCCCGGGTCTCTTGCAGCTGCTTCAGCTCCCCCTGCAGCCGCTCGCACTCGGCCTGCAGCTGCTCCTCGCGGAGCTGAGCCCCCCGCGCCTCCCCCTGAGCCGCCTCCAGCGCCTCCTCCAGCCGCCGCCGCTCCAGCTCGCTCACACTCGGCGCGGGGCCTGGCCAGGCCGCTGTGGACGGACAGCGTGAGGCCGGGCCCGCCACCTCTGGACACACGAGTGGGGCGGGTGGGGACTGCGGCTCGGGGGACCGGGGAGGGACGGGCTGCCTGCTGGAGGCCAAGGGACAACCGAGGCTGCGGCGAAGCATCCCGGGGCCTCTCCTAGTCAGAGCCCGTCACTCTGGGTGGGGGCGCCCTCTGCCGACACACCCGGAGACTGCAATGGGCTGGCCAAGCTAGAGGGACGTGGGCTGGGACATCGGGGAAGAGTGTGGTTGAGGTTTGGGAACTGGGATCCATCCGGTGAGTATGGGAGCCATTTAAGACAGGACAATGGGACTTTTGGTGAGCAAGAGGTGTTCATGGGGTGAGGCTTGGGGACTCAGCATCAGGAAGACCGAGCCGCCAGATGGGGGATTTAGCTCAGTGGTGCCGCTGCCTGGCAAGTGCAAGGTCCTGAGTTCTATCCCTGGTTTCTCATAAAATGGATACATTAAAAAAGAAAAGATGGAGCCGCTGAGATCTCACCATGACCCACAGCAGAACCTCCTCTCAGCGCCAGGTAGTGCAGGTCCAGCTCAGGGCAGGGGGGCGCGGGGGCCGGCGGGGGGCTCAGGCTGGGGAAGTCCGTGTCGCGGAGGCCTTGCTGTTGCCGCAGCTGCTGCTCCAAGCCGCAGATCTGCCGTAGGTGCGTCTCCACCAGGGCCCGCTGCAGGAGGAGGCCCAGGGCAGGTCTGCACAGGGCCTGGGAGTGCCCACAGGCTCCCAGAGCCCAGACTCCCCTGGTCTGCCTGTCACTTTCTGCATGGGGCAGCAGCCCGCCATTCACACGCCCCACACTCCCGTGCCAAGCAGCCCTGGGTGCAAGGCCGCCTCTCAGGCACAGCAGTGCAGACGATGCTGAAGCAAAGCTCGCTTGCACCCGGGTCTGTCACCTCCCCAGCTTGGCCAGGTTGTCTGACTTCCTCTGCTTTTAAGAGATGGATGGGAGGGCCAGGTTTTAGCTCAGTGATTCTGGCACATTTACCTGGCAAATGCAGGTACCATATCACAGTCCCAGATGTGGTGCCTCACACCTGTGATCCCAGTACTCAGGAGGCAGAGGCAGGACGACTGCCGTGAGTTCGAAGCTGGCATAGGCTACATAGTGAGTTCAGTCTCAAAATAACTAAAAATAGGGCTGGCGATTTAGCTCAGTGGTTCTAGCGCCTGTCTTGCAAGTGCAACGTCCCGAGTTTGATCCTTGGTAACCACATACAATGCCGGGCATGGTGACTCATGCCCACCAGCGATCAGTACCACATACCACAGTGCCGGGCTGGGTGACTCACGCCTGTAATCCCAGCACTCAGGAGGCAGAGGCAGGAAGATTGCTGTGAGTTCCCAGGCTCGCCTGGGCTACACAGTGAGTGCAGGGCCAGCCTGAACTACAAAGTGAGATCATGTCTGAAGAAAGTAAGAGATGGGTGGAAGCTAAATGACTTGACCAGGGTCCGAGCTAGGAGTTGGCACAGACCACATCTCCCGACCCTGGTGTCTGCCCACCTGTTCTCACGCATGGCCAAAGACCCGACTACTGCACCTGCCTCGGCCCACCCTACTGCAGCCGCCACTGACACCGCTGGTGGCCTGTTGCACCACAGCACTCCCAAAGGCAGAGGGTTGAGCCAGCGAGACGGTACTCACAGGGTCTCTGGTACCGTCACCACTGCCAGGGTGACTACTTGGGACCAACCACAAAACCAAGCAGGGCGCACACGGCAGGCGGGGCGCGCACAGTTACAGGGTCGGAGCTGACGCGTGGAAACACACTCATGCAGGACCCAGGGAGCCCAGCGCCGCCCTCCTGTCCTCACCATCTCCCCCAGCTCCGTCTCCAGGTCGCTCTTCTCCACACACAGCTTCTCGTAGGCCTGGATCATCTCTCCCAGCTGTTCCTCCTGCTCCTTGTTCTTCTGCAGCTGTGTGGGGGCGAGGCGGGACCTGGAGTCAGACCCATCCTGCCCGGCCGCCCCACGCCCGGCACCCCGTGAAGGAGCAGAAGGAGCTATGCCCGGCTTAGGGGACACAGGGCAGAGGTGGGGGCCAGCCGCTGCGGGGAGCTGGGCACCCCAGGTTCACCTCGTGCTGGAACTGGTTGAGCCTCTGCTGCAGGCTGGCCTTTTCCACCTCCAGCAGGGAGCCGTCCTTGATTTCATACAGAGAGAAGCCATGCTCCTCTCCGAAGTCACTGATCAGCGGGTACTACGGGCGGGGGCAGGAAGAAGGGCAGGTCCACCCATGTCCCCAAGTCCCCAGCTCTCCCCGGGGCCAGCCCGCCCCTCCTCAGTGGCTGTTGGTCTCTGACTTCATCTCCAGAGCAGCCGCCCCGTCGCTCCTCTGGACCCCTGGATCTCTGCCGGAACCCCAGCCCCTGCCACCCCACATCCACCGCCACCCCAGGGCCTGACCTGTATCTCATAGACTTTGAGCCGGCGGCGGAGGGTGGCGTTCTCCCTCTCCAGGCCCCCCAGTCGTTCCTTGATGTCCCCATAAGCCGTGATGAGGGCGAAGTGGGACGCCGAGCACATGTCCCCCCCCAGCGAGGGGTCTCCGGGGCCGTCCAGCCACACCTCGCCGGGTCCCAGGGCCTCCTGCGTCAGGACGCTGATGTCATCCTCAAACATGGACTCCATGGCTCGGGCCTCGGCCCCCCGCAAGCCTCCTGGGAGAGCAGGAACGCGTGGAGAACGGCACCCGGGCCTTGCCCCAGACCCCGCATGCCGGCCCCTGGGAGGAAGGAGCCCCGAGAGGCAGCGGGGAGGCCGCCGGCCGGAGTGCGGAGTGCAGTCAGCACGCCTGCTGCCCCTCACACTGCTCGGCCTACAAGCCCCACTCTCTCTGGCAGAAGGCGCAGCAGTTAGCTGAAGCCAGGAGGTAGGGGACAGGTGACAAAGAGGGACAAGAAAGCCCGGCCAGCAGCACACATGGAGGCCCGTGGACTGACGGGAAGGCCACCTTCCTCCCTCCGCTGTCCCCTCCCCAGTACCTGGCCACCAGGTGTCCCATTCTGGGCCTCTGGCACCTCGGGCCCTCCCCAAGGAAGGCCCGGTGCTCCCGGAGCCTCGGAGCCTGGCGGGCCCTGCCCAATGTCGCGCTTCCTCTCACAGGATCCCAGAGTTCAGGAAAGGGAAGTGCCTCCCCCTGCGCCGGGGCTGTGGCCAGCGGCCAGCCAGCCGAGGCCCCTGACCTGGGACATACAGGAAGTCCTTGGCCCAGTGTCAGACGAAGCAAACTGGGCAAGGGGGCTGGGGAGGAGCCGCGCCAAGAAGTCCCCAGCCTGCCCGTGTGTGGCGGTATGCCGGGGCGCCCCGGGAGGGGGCAGGGATGACTCAGGGCTCCCGAAAGAAAGAGTAGGCAGCGAGGGGGTGCGTGTGTACTTCTGGGCCCTGTTTATGAATGTGTGTGAGGCTGGCGTGGGGGGAGTGTGTCTGTGAATGAGTGTAGGTGTGTCATCGTCAATGAGCGCCTTTGCGGGGCGCGGGTGGGGGTCGGCTCGGAGTTGGGAAGCGGCCAGGAGGCTGAGTGTGTGCGCGCGTGTGAGCACGCGTGCGTGAGCGTGTGGAGCGGGTGGGCACGCTCAGGCTGCTGTCACGTGAGGCACCATGGGAATGTCCGAGGTGTGCGCGCGCGGAGTGTGTGCGCCGGGGCTCGGGGCCGGCGGTGGGGCGCGGGGTCCCGGGCTCGGCGGGGCCCCAGGGCTCGGGCGCAGGCCCTGGCCTCTCCCACGCCCGCAGCGTCCGCTGAGTGCCAGGGGGACGCGTGCGGCCGGGTCTGAGTAAGCGCGCGCGCGTGTGTGGCGCCGGCCCCACCTTTAACCCCGTCCTGCCCACGCCGCCCCTCCCCCGGCCGGCTGCGGGCGCTCGCCGCGCCCCGGTCCCGCCCGCCGCCCAGGGCCACCTCCGGCGGGCTCGAGGCCCCAGGCCCGGCGTCCTCGCCGCCCCCCTCCGTCCGCCTCCCGCCGGGCCTGGCGGAGAGTAGCGGCGGGCGCTGGGGAGGGGATGCCGTAGCCCGCACCCCCCGCGCCGCCTTCAAGGGCCGCCCTTTAACCCCTCCAGCTCGGCCACGGAAAGTGCCGCCCACCCCGCCCCGCCCCGGGCCGGGACCGCGCAGCCCCCTCCCCGCTCGGTCCCTCCGCGGCCGGGCCGGGGACTCCGGGCGGCGCGGCCTGGGGCAGCGGCGGGGCCCCGGGGGCTGTGCGCGGCCGGCGCCGGGCCCTGCCCGCCGGGCCACTCGGTGCCAGCCGCCCGCCGGCCCCACGCCGCGGCCCCGCCACCCCGCGACCCCCGCGGCCCGGCCGGGCACTCACGGCGGCTCCGCTTCCTGCGTGCGATCGCGGCGAACGCCCTCCGCCGGCGGCCGCCCCAGCCGGGCCCGGGCCCCCACCCCCCTGGCACCGCGCTCCGCTCCGCGCCCTGTCGCCGCCGCCGGGTCTCTCCCCACCCCCCACCCCTCCCCCACCGCCCGCCCGCCCGCTCCTCCTCCGCCGCCGCCGCCGTCTCCTGCGCCTCCTCCTCCCGGCTGCTCCGGCCGCTCCGGCTGGGAAGGCGCCGGGGACCCCGCCGCTGCCACCGCCACGTGGCGAGGGGCGGCGGCCCCCACGGTGCGCCCGGGCCCGGCCTGGCAGCGAGCCCGGCGCCCACCGGCTCCCGCCCGCTCGCCTCCCGGCGGGCGCAGTGTGGCGCGGTGGCGCTGCTGGGGGCGGCGCGGGGCACGGGGCCGTCTGCGCCTTCGGTCCTGGCTGTGCCTCCGGGAGGAAGCGGCGAGGATTTGATTTTTATTTGTTTTTATTTTTTATCTTTGTTCCTCAGACCTCCAAGCTCTGCGCGCGGAGGAGGGGGCACTGCTGCGATTGTACGCTGGAGGCGGGGTGTGGAGGGGGAGATGAGAGTTAGATCTGTAACTTGGGAAACCAGAGTGAAGAGGTCAAGTGTTCATTTAGGGAGGCCGGACACACGCACACCCGCACACAGGCACACCACTCACACGCTCCCACAGGCCGGAGACCGGCGCTAACAACACATCTCACCCTCTGCACTGGAATTACCCCCGCACCTGCTAAACTGCTGCTGGGCAGGACACGCAAGTTTCTTGCCACTTTGCCACCGTGTGACCTTGGGCAAATTCCTTCCGCTCTAGTGACTGCAGGGGTTAGAAATGAAGCGCTGGGAGTATTCATGACTCCTCGGTATCCTGGGAATTGCAAAGCGCACGGGGTGGGAGGAGGCCCAGCCCAGGGGCAGGTGGGCCAAGATGGGGACCTAGAGGGTGCTTCACAGGGCACAGCCGGCGCGCGCGCGCGAGGCGGGGGGCTGCTCCGCGTGTCCTCGGCCTTCCTGTGAGGCTGCTGGGAAGCTGCAGGCCCGGACCTCTACCTTCCTGACTCTTGGGGACCTGGGTGCCTTTGAGAGGGGAGGGAGGAAAGGAGAGGGCCCTGAGAAGCACTGGCTTGCTGTCCCACTGTGGGGAACGCTGGGCCGGGTCAGCTGTGCTCCCTGGACCGGATGCTCGCTCTAAAGGACGGTGCTCCGGCTGACGCTGTGTGGTCGCAGCTGCTCTGAGCCCAGGGATGGGCCACCTGCCCTCTGCAGTCACCCTAGGACCCTCAGGTCAAGGTGTGGGCATGAGACCAGCCAGACTGGAGACCAGGGCAGGAGGGAGGTACAGAGGGGCTGCCTCTGGGACTCTGGTGTGGGCCCACAGGGGAACCCTCCTTGGCGGAGGAGCTGGCAGGGGGCGACCCGAGCTGACCCCTAGGTGTCCTCAGCCCTGGTCATTTGCACAGAGCATAGCTCCCAAGGCAGCTTCTGGGCAGGGGCAGCCATGGCTGACTCCAGAACCTTCTCCCCGCTTCTGTTCTGCGCTTACACCGGACAGTCCAGAGGGCAAGGCCTTGTCCCCAAGTGCCCTGTCCACATCTGTGCTGAGATCCAAGCATGCATAAGTCTCCTTCACCCACATGGAGCTTACATTCTGGTAGAGAATTTAGAAAAATAAAAAGGTGAAGCAATGGTTTTGAAATAGATGAATCAGGGAGGCATTACAGACTTTGAGACAGGGCAGGGAACGGGAACCATGCTTGGAATCCCAGCCCTCAGGGAGGCTGAGGCAGGAGGGTCAAAAGTTGGAGCCCAGCCTGGGGAACTTAATGACTTAGTGAAACAGTTTCAAAATAAAAAAATGTTAAAAGGAATCAGGATGTAGGGCGGTGTAAAGGCCCTTGGTTCAAAAACCAGCACCAAAACAAATTGTGGGAGGATGAAAAGGAATAAGGACTGACAAGGAGCAGGAGATCTGTCTGAGTCACCTGAGAAGGGGCCCTGATGAGGGACAGTTCAAGGGAACCCTCAACCCCGGGTGGCAAACCTGCGGCACTCATGCGCAGTCACCTGTGTGTCATCCATGCAAGCTCTAAAAGGTGCACTATCACTGTCCTAGAAGGTAGGACTGTTTATGGTGAATAAAGGGGATGAAGTCACGTGTTGGGAGTTCCTGTTTCAACTCTGAGAAAGCTAGACATCGGTGTGAGTTCCTCTCAAGACTCCATTATTTATTAATTTTATTTAATTTGTTTGGGACAAGGTCTTCCTGTGTGGTTCAGGATACCCTCAAATTTGAGGCCATCGGGCCGGGGAGTTAGCTCAGTGGTTCCGGCGCCTGTCTCGCAAGCGCAAGGACCCGGGTTCGATTCCCCGGTAACCACATAACAATACTGGGTGTGGAGACTCACACCCAGCAGCAACCAGTACCACATACCACAGTGCCGG
>PVIR01016600.1:0-36350 GCA_004026965.1 Petromus typicus | reverse complement strand
GTCACAGATAGATACATATCGTATCTTTTCTCTGGTATGAGAAAATGAAGATGTAAATGAGTCCTAGCATTGTATGTTATATATTGTGAAATAGAAAATGCTCAATGTAAAATAAGGTGAAAGGGCACAATGTTGAGATTGTAACAAAAAAGTAAGGAAACAAATTTTATATATATGGGGGGGTGGTAGGGTGGGTGGGCTATGGGAAAAAATGAGAATTAAGTTGTGTCTTATACTGGTACAAATCCCCATTATGGAGTGCAATCATGATGTGTATATTTAATGTACCAATAAAGATAATTAAAAAAAATTGTGAGAATTGATTGATATTATGTAAGTAAAATATTTAATATTTGCTTTAAAATTAGTAAATGGCTAATAAATTCATTACAATATTCACCTGTTATGTCTCAAGGGCTTATGCTTTTCTAAAAATCATTGCAATTAATTTTAGTTTGAAGTGATAATGGATTTCATTTGTTACATGGATTTTAGGTAAAGTAATCATGAATATTCTATAAATGTATATTTATTTCAATCAAGAGTAAAAACCAGAGCATTTCATCAAGTTATCACATAATCATGTCATGGTGAAGTCTCCCTGTAAAGAATAACTTCTCGTTTTTCTTCAAGTGAAACCAATAGATATGAATGACTTAATTACTTATAGAATATTTCAGAGAAATATAATTCTGTGCACCATGTATTATAATCTATTGTGTGTGGGGAAGCGAACTGAGAATAACTATAGTTCAGGTTTTCCTGGGGAATATTTATGTACCTAACTGCTGTAGGCCGAAAATCAGATCCGTAAGGGTTTGCATGTTCTCTGCCCTCAGTAATATGGCTTCTTCTGGCGAGACTCAGCTTCTTTTCAGAGCTTGCCTGACTATCTCTGACATGATGTATAGCTTTCCACTCTAAATGATTCTACTGTAACAGAACAATTTGTTGGATTTTATTTTGAAATTTTCCTGTTTTGTTCATGATATCCTTTTCCTTTTCTTAAATTCAAAATTACGTTCACTCTGAGGTTTTGGAATCATTGCCTTCCTACCTATCTCTGACTGTCTGGTGTATATTCATAGTCCAAAGATGGTTAGGGAAGTAAAGAATGTGATGGAATCTTTTAGCAATAGTTCAATGAATCAAATAAATAAGTGTAATTACATTTGTCAAGAAGTTTTTCTAAAATATCAGTATTTCTTTCTTTGGGGGAGTACTAAAGATTGAACCCAAAGTCTGAACACTGCACTCTGTGCATACACCTTTACTATCTATCTGTCTGACTATCTGTCTGTCTATCTATCTATCTATCTATCTATCATCTATCTATCTTTTTGAGACAGGGTCTCTTAGTCAGTTGCAGAGTTTTGTGGACTTGGCTTGAACTTGTGATCTTCCTGTCTCAGCCTCCTAAAGTACAGGTATTACAAGGATAGAGCACTGTGCCCAGCTCATTAAATACTAATATTTTCTGCATGGCTATTCAGCGTCTTGGTGCCAAAAATCATGGTCACTATTTTAAAAATGAAATGTATGAACTTCTGTGCCTGTAAGAAAATAATTTTGTAATGACTTTCATTCCTAATTTTCCAATGATTATTTTGAAGTTATTTAGACTATACTGTACACAGTAGGAGATATATTGGTCAAATTCTCAATTTCTGAGGGAATGTACATACTTCTGCTACATACTTCCCGCTAGATAAAAATTAACATTTTAGGAAACATCATCATAACTCTCTAATAGGCATCTTAAGATGATAGGTAGAAATGTTTTGATAAATTAGCACAAACAATATTTTGGCATATGGTTAATATTCATTTAATTCATTTTGCTTTCCTTTCAACCTTTAAATTACACCAATATAGAATACTTTTACTTTCATCACTATATGTTGTAGAGTTTGGTTATACTCCAAATTTGACAAAATTACAGTCAAAAAATACGGCTTCAGTAGATTTTGCATAGTATATATCTCATAATGTCATGTAATAAATGTCCCTTAGAGATTGTTTTATTCATTACACTGGTGAGAAAATAGACCAGAAGAAGTTTCTCAATGTCATAGAGCCTATGAATAATGATGCCAGATACAGAAATCGGGTCTCCTGATTTCTTACATGATGTCCATTTTAGCACAGCATACATTCTCAGAGTAGATCAGTAACATCTTCCCAGCTGACCTACAGATATCTCTCTGACACTGAAGATAATGTAGCACAAGGGATATTTGAGAGTATCATTTCAAACATTGTGATAATAAAAGATAGTTTTCACTTTAATATGCTTTTGTGCTTAAATTATTTTACATGTTTTGTTTGTTTGCTTGTTTCCTGTGAAATAATGGTCAGTTTGTCGTATTTGATTTTTCTACTTTCCTCTAGAGGATTGATTGATTGATGGAGATGGTAATTCTTGGAACAAGAACCCAACAAAAAAGAGAGTTACTTCTTTCTTATTCAGAGTGAATAATACACATAGAATGATGTTTTCTTCAGGGATTCCCAACCCATTGCTTCTATATCAAATGATAGTTTGCTCTTCAGATAGGCTGCCAAACTTCACAAAGGTTAAAACTTTGACCACACAAGTGTGACTGTTTGCTCATCATAATGCCAGGTAAATTTCAACTTAAAGCCCAGGAGATTTAATATTTTAATCCTACACAAGTAATTTTGTTCACCCTTTAGTAGTACCTGGATTTTTTTTATTGAAATCTTTATTGACACATTACATATACGCATCATGATTGCATTCCATAATGGGGATTTGTACCACTATAAGACACAACTTAATTTTCATTTTTTTCCCTTAGCCCTACCCACCTACCACCCCCTATATACATAAAATTTGTTTCCTTTCTTTTTTGTTATAATCTCATTATTCCCCCCCCCTTCATCCTATTTTACTTTGAGTATTTTCTATTTTACAATATATAACATACAATTCTAGGACTCATTTACATCTTTGGATTTTTAACATTTCTCTCAGGACCTGGGCTTGGAATTTAAAATGTGTTGGCGCTCCGGCTGGGATGGTGAACATCTGCTGGGCTGTAATCTAATACAACACAGTCGGGCAGAGATGAGGTCTGTGATGTGCACTCTGCTGGACGGCATGTGGGCAGCTCTAGCGGGTTTGCTTTGACAAACTGATCAAGATGAGAGCTTGAGGAGTTGCCATTCTTGAACAGCTGTTCCTTTCCATTGGAGTGCTGCCCCAACAACCCCATGCAGTTGAATGTAATGGTACTTCTCCATGGTTCAAAGATGGAGACCAAGGTCTGAAATCTTCCTTTTTTCTACTTGGTAGAGTGTCCCATATCAGCCAGTTTAGGAGTGACTATGGGTTCATGGGTCGAATAAAAATTGAGCACATGGCATTAAGATGAGGACATTGTCATAAGAGAAATATACAGGTCACAGATGTGTAAATATCATACCTTTTCTCTGGTATGAGAAAATGAAGTTGTAAATGAGTTGTAATATGTATAGTTGATATTGTGAAGTAGAAAATATTTAAAAGGAAAGAGAGTGTAAGGGTAAATAGAGAGGGAAAATGAATGTGGTAATAATAAAGGAAAAAGAAAAGAATTGTGGATATAGGGGATGTGGGGTTGCAGGGTAGGGGGAAAGGGAAAAAATGGGAGTCAAGTGTCATATTCTGGTACAAACTCTCAATGTTGAATGTAATGATGATGTGTATTCATAATGTACTAATAATGATTAAATAAAAAAGAAATGAGATATAGATGTAAATATAGAAATTTCAGATTGGAATATTTCTCCTTCTGCTGATTTTACAAACCTCTGAGCATGCCTCACCTCTACTGTCCACTAGTTTTACCTTTTTTTTTTTTCTTTAACAAAATGCAACAATAGTGCTACTCATGTACTTAGAATGGTCAGAGAGATCAGAAGCTTGGATGCTGCATGGATCTTTGCCCACATTCTCACAGAGAGCCATGAGGACATTTCTTTTCTCTAGGCTACATGGGAAATTCTGTTTCTAGTTGCATTCATGCTGTTGACAGATTTAATTTCCCTGTGATTTTAGGACTGAGCTTTCCTTTCCTTGCTGGCTGTAAACTAGAGATCACTTTTAGCAATCACAATCCACTTTACCCTGATTCCTGGCTCCCTTCCAAGCCAAATGGTGGGTAGAGTTCTTATCACATTTTATTCTGGTCTTCACTTCTGCTTCCCTCTCCTGCTTCAACTTCTCTGTGTAACTCTAAAAGGCTGTACTGCTTTTTTAAAAAAGTCATAATCAGTTTTATTAACCTATACATACTGAACATTGCTCTTACTTAAATAGCTACCCAATAAGTATTTATCATAAAAGAAATATGCATCATGCATAACAAGAATCACCTCCCATCCCTTTCGCATATCCTTCTGTCACTCCTGAGCAACACTCCTCGGATCCCTGAGTCTTTAATCAGTCATTTTTTGCATTTGTCCTGATTGAAAGGTGGAAGTACTCATGCTATTTTGTTGGGCTGACTGACTTAGCCAGGTTAATCTACCTATTGTAACTTTTTATTTATTTATTTATTTATTTATTTATTTATTTTTTAATTTGGGTTTTCCTTGAGCTCACTAAGCAGCCCAGGCAAGCCTCAAACTCAGCAATCCTCCTGCCCCTGGCTCCTGAGTGCTGGGGTTATGGGCTTGAGCCACCATGCTCAGCAAAACTACTTATTTTAAAATTGTCTTACCAGTAACTTCAACTCCATCAATAGTAGTTTTTCAGTTGTAGTTTAATGCATAGTTATTGAAAAGGGTATCTGGGAGAACATTTTTTAAATTGTCATTAGCATATCCTACAGAATAGCTTTTGCAGTAAGGATTTTCCAGTTGAATGTCATTTACCCCTAAATCCATCTGATTTACAATTTACTTTATACTTTCACATTACTTACTATTTAAGAGGGCATCTTAATAGATAAGGGGTAATTGTTCCTGTTTCATGAATGTGGAAGTTAAGGCTCTGATTCAAGGGTTTTTCTTACATCCCCAAGGCTCGGAACTTAAAGCCTGTTGGTGTTCTTTCCATTGTAAAGAACATCCACCAGTCTTTTACCTAATAAGGCACATAAAGCTCTTATTTTATTCCATCTTCTATTTGATTAATATATTATCTTTTCCTCCTTACTCTTTCTTGATTTGTGATTATAGTAGGTTACAATCCTGTTTCAGGACACTGAAACATCTGGATATAATGCTTGATTGTTGATTAGTATAATGTATACATCCAAGCTTTGTGTACTGAAAAGATTTGGAAGTGATGGCAGTCCAGTGACATTGAACACATCTTGCACTCAGATATTGGTATTTAAATAACATTCTCCAAAGTCTATTTGTGGAAATGCCTGATTCCAGCACAAGAGTAGAAATTGTACATAGTGAGCTTGCAGTATGTTTAGAACTAAAACATAAGAAAATGTACGAAAGAAAAGAAGGAGGCATGTCAAACCACACTGGCAATGCCTTGAGGAACTACAAATTATACTCTTTATTTAATACATAGAATAAGCTAAATATCCAGAGCTCATACTGAGATAAGGTTTGTAGTGGTGGATAGGGTAGAACTAGAGAGGAAAGAAGGAATAGCCCTCTCTGTGGAAGAATATTCTAATTAGTTACTAGGGAAAGAACAAAGGAAATAAAATGTTGTCATTTGAAAAATCTGGTGCCAGTTATTTCAGAAAAGATATGAGATGCTACAAGCAGTAGATGAAATTTAAAGGAAAAATGAACTTTTCTTACTTTCAAGGTATCTTTCCTCATATACTCATTAATTTTGAGTGGGGAAATTTTAGCTTAGAATAACCCAGACGACACCACTTTAACAAATGTTTGTGTTAGATATCATCACTGATGTGAATGATTGACATATGTACTTTGTTCTTTTCTCTGTGTGTTTTTATTTTGTATTTGTTTTTGTGATGTTGAACATAACCCCTTTGAACTAAGCTATATCCTTAGGTAATTTTTAATTTTTATTTTGAGATAGGATCTTTTGAAATTTCTCAGGTAAGCCTGAAATTTGCAGTCTTACTGCCTCAGCCCTTAAAAGGACTAGGATTACAGATGTGTGACACTGTACCTGGCTTTTTATGTGTTTGTTTTTTGTTTGTTTGTTTGCTTTTTGCTTTTTTTAAGACAAGGTATCACTTTTGTAGTTCAGGCTGGCCCTAAGCTTAACCTCAAACTCACAGCAATCCTCCTGCCTCTGCCTCCCAAGTACTGGGATTATGGGCGTGGGGCACCAAACCTGGCATGGTGGTATGCAGTTCTGATTGCTGGTGAGTGTGAGTCTCCTCACCCAGTATTGTTTTATGTGATTACCAGGAATGGAACCCAGGCCCTTGTGCTTGCAAGACAGGTGCCAGAACCACTGAGCTAAATCCACGGCCCTATGTGTTCTTTTTGTGTAAAAATTTCTAATCTCAGTCTAAATCTGAGATAGCATCGGAGAAACCCAGTTTGAGAGACACTCAAAAACTATTCTCCAGCACAGTATTTTTCTTGGTATTATATCATGAAACAAGAAATTACATTAAATAAAAGGACTTTGTAAATGTTTATGTTGTTTTAAAAATTGAATTGTGCTTACGTGAGATGCTGCTTATTAATGTGAATGAAGAGTATATACATATCTTCTATATGATTTTTCAACTTGTTTTTTTTTTCTAAAAAATAAATATTTTTAATATTGAACTGAACTCAAGACCTTGAGCTTTCCAGGCAGTCAATGTACCACTGAACTAAATATGTGGCCCTAAAATATACTTTTTAAAAGTCTGGTTTCCCATTATTGAGCTTTGTAATCTTAGACAGCTCAAATATCATTGCTGAGTCATATTTTTCCTTATTTGTAAAATAGCATAACATATAAAGTCAGTTACAGACAAAGCATGTGAAATAAATCAGGGAAATTGTAAGAGTGATGCCCTCAAAATGATATAAATGTGGTTCTGCAATTAAAATATGCAGTTATATGAAATTTCTCTAACTTGATTAAGCTTCAGTTTTTCTATTCATACAGAATAGAAAAATGATAAGTTTGAATAATTTCTACTTAAATGGACATAGCTTGAGGATATCCTCATAAGTGAAATAAATAGGTCACAGATAGGTACATATCGCATCTTTTCTCTGGTATGAGAAAATAAAGATGTAAATGAGTTCTAGAATTGTATGTTACATATTGTGAAATAGAAAATACTCAAAGCAACATAGGGTGAAGGGGGAAAATAATGCGATTATAACAAAAAAGAAAGAAAACAAAGTTTATGTATATGGGTGGGGTGGTAGGGTGGGTAGGGCTAAGGGAAAAAATGAGAATTAAGTTGTATCTTATACTGGTACAAATTCCCATTATGTAGTACAATCATGATGTTTATATATAATGTACCAATAAAGATTTCAATGAAAAAAATAGAAAAAACTTATTTTGAGTTTTAAATATGAGATAGATGAACACTTACGAGGGCCTTTGCTATAGTATATCCTCAAAATTTGCTGCCATGGTCCAGGGATTTAGCTCAGTGGTTCCAGTGCCTGTCTTGCAAGCTCAAGGACCGGGGTTCAATCCCCGGTTAACCACATACAATACTGAGTGTGGAAACTCATGCCCAGCAGCAATCAGTACCACATACCACAGTGCCAGGTGTGGTGGCTCACGCCTGTAATCCCAGCACTTGGGAGGCAGAGGCAGGAGGATTGCTGTGATGTGAGTTGGAGGCTGAGCTCAGGGCCAGCCCAAACCACAAAGCGAGACCCTGTCTCAAAAAACCTAAAAAAAAAAGTTTGCTGCCATTATTGCTTTAGTGAAACTTTAAACATTTATTTGTTTTTTTATTCACATTTTAAAAGATAGAATCTCCATATGTTACCCAGCTTGGCTTCAAACTCTGGGACTCAAGTGTTCTTCCTGGTTCAGCTTCCCAAGTAGTTGGGATGCCATGTACCTGTACCAAAACGCATGTTACTGTAACTTTTAAAAACTGTGATAAAAGACATATGAACTGGCTTTTAAACCACTCAAAGTATAAAACTCAGTGGCTGTGTCCATGGTGTTGTACCATCTTCAACCCAGTTTCCAGAACATTTTCATCATCCTCAGACAGAAACTCTCACCTTTCCATCTTCCCCCAGCTCCTAACAGCTGTGCTAAGACTAAACCAATTTCCCTGCTCTAGATGTTGATTAATTTCTGCATAGTATAACAGCAGAGTTTTATTTCTTGTATTCATTTTACAGAGTATTGCAATAAACAGTAAATGTTTTCTAGGGGAAATATCTAAAAAAAGGAATACATTTATATCAATTTAATCTATCATGTATATTTTGGTATAATCAATATATAAGGTAAAAAGTTCACACAACTATTGCACATTATTTATCTTTAAGTTACTTGTGAATGGAAACATACATCTGTAAATTTTTTTTCAGAGATATAACAAGAATGAGGAAATATGAATTTAAAGTCAATAGATTTCAGTTTTGGACATCATAATTTTTTTCTGTTGAATATAAAAGAGAATGAAAACTGAGCAGGTAAATATTCTTTATATTTCTAACTCACAAATTGAATTGAGTGAATTTTATGAAGAGATTTGTCATACAGCAGTCACCAGAAGAAAATCTGGCTTACACGGCATTATGTTCAAACTGGTGGGAATAAATATGTTTGATTGATAAGGCATAGCTTTGTGTTCATTTGGAGAGAAGGTCCACCGAAACAGAAGTTATATTTACTTGTAATTTGCTTACCTTGAAACGAGGAGAAAATTTTGCTATTAATCATTTGTCAAGTAGCTTCTGAGATCTCTAAATATATCTAAAAGTTCCTGCTGAGGTTTGACATAGTTTTAGATAAATGCTGCTGCTTTTTTTTTTCCCAAATCACTTTTATGAAGCACTTTCACTGTAGATTGACCATGATCTAATTACTTTTAGAATATAATAGCCACAGACATGTCACAACATGTAAGGAATTCTTAAAAAATAGAGTAAGCATACAAAATAGAAAAGGCATACAGCAAACACTGAGAGTTAATGTATCTATGGTTTTGCAACTTTAACTTCATGTGTCACTAGACCAAAACCTTAGTCTTGCTTTCTGGCTTATCATTTGGCATGTTTCTCCCATTGTGGCCATACAAGGGTGGGAACGTTGTTACATCATATAATAAAAAAGAACATCCACGTTCATCATAATGTCATATTTGATTGTTGGTAGATAGCAGGCAAATGTGGCCATGAAAAATTATATCTATCTCTAAAAGTGAATGTCTTATTTTATTAAGTACATATATTATTTAAAAACTGATAGACTAAAACGTTCATCATTATATACTACAATAAATCTCTCCATCATAAAGTAACACCTATTTGATGCTTCTAAATTGCTGGTTACCATGTTTACCATGTGATCATTACTGTTGCAAACTATTTGCATATATCGGTGCACATGATAAATACTTGTGACATATTTATTTTAAATGACTTCATTTATGAGCATCATGTAGTTCCAAAGAATTATAATGATCATTTTATGTCAAATATTGTCTCTGGGAGAAAATATGTGAAATCAAGTACATTTTTTTTTGCTTTGTTTTACTCTGATAGTATCAAGTGTCTTAGCCAAGCAGTATATCATGAAGTAGCTATTTTCTGTACAATCAGAGGAGTTTGGAATGGGGCATTTCTGTATTGCTATCTTGAGAGTTACATAGCCCTTGAGACCAATTACAAAGGTTCACAAGGTTGTTTTTATTTTGCTTTCTCTTGATGCCTTTTTAATGAGGCCTCCCAGTAAACAGCAAGCATGAGGCTTTCCTGTTGGAAACCTGTCTGCCGCCTTCAGCCATTTATTACTAATACATCTGGGAAATGATTTATAAATTAAATATTAGGAAAATGTACTTTAGGAAAAGTAGTAAGAAGCATAATTTATAATTCTAATTTAGAGGAAAATCATGCCAGCAATTTGCTAATGGAAGGACCCCGAAAGACACTCATGGAAACACAGTTGTGGTTTGTGTAATAAATAGAAATGTAGACTAAGGGATCTTCAGTTGTGTATCTTTGTATGTAGTTCGCTTTTCCTCAGAATGATCCCTTGGAAAAATGGGAAATAATAAAGAACAGAGTTTAGATTACTATGTAATTCCTCCTAGTGATAAAAGTACAGTGTTTCTCAATACAGTGTGAAAAGAATATCACTACAGGATAAAACAAAATGCTCGTGATGTTAGTGCCATCATGAAGAACTTTTCTATGCCTTGTGAGGACACTCACTGTACAAATGATAAAAGCTAGACTGTGCTTATTTGTGACTCACCTAAGGTCTTACAACTTTCCTGAACTTATTTCCAAAGTTTATTTCAAATTTCTTTTGCATATATGTAGCAGTTTTTTTTCCCTAAGGGTAGAAGTACCACTAGTTATTTAAGATAAATTAGCCCCAAGGATTTCAAAAGTATCTTTGACATTTGTACTATTACACAAAGATGAACTGTAGCCATCATGATGTGTATATGCAATGTACCAATAAAGATTAAAAATTTTTTAAAAATAAAATAAAATACATTAGTATGTCTATAAAAAAAAGATGAACTGTAGCCGTGTTTGGACACATGGAATTAACTAAGTAGACATTTATTTTATCTATGGAATCTTCTTTAGGACCATTATAAATCCATAAGAATTAACACTTCCCTTACAGACTAAAAAAATTTTATTCCTTTTTTAAAAGTTCTGAATTAATTTTAAGATATCTTTTTAATGTTACTAAAATGGTTTCATATAATAATTCACAATTAGAAGTGAATATTTAATTGTAAATGTATGAGTTTCTGATCAATATTTCCTATTTTCTTTCCATATAATTTATTCATTTATTAATTTATTCACTGAGATTCTTGTTGAGATTGGTTCTCACTTCATAGGCTGGCCTCAAACTCTGTAGTTAGAACAGGCTGACCTTCAACTTGCAGTCCTCTTACCTCAACTTCCTGAGAGTTCGGATTACAGGTGTGTACCACTATATCCAGATGCAATCTTTCTCCTCCTCATCCTTTTCTTTGTCTGAACCCAAGGCTTTCATACTGAAATTCATCCCCAGAACAAGGTCTCACTAAATCACTAAATTGCTCAGGCTGGCCTCCCACTTGCAATTGCCACATGTTAACCTCCTAAAGTAATGGTTGTATAAATATGTGCACCTATGCCCCATTTGGCTTTTATCTACTTTATTTGATTTTTATAAGAACTGTCTATACCTCAAAACAAACATCAAATACATAACCATACATCATATACATTCCCCTGTATAAAACAAGATATGCATGTGAACTGTACATATATAGTGTATATCTGTGTTTATGCATATGTAAGGTTATGTATCTTAATAACACTACAATGATGAAAACACATGTACTGGGATTGACAGATAATACTGGACAGTTTATATTTTTTGATTAAGTTAGTTCAGTAGTATGGCTTTGTTATTACTTTCCATTACTACATCCTGAAATGATTCCACTGGACAGTTGTGAAAAATTTTAATATCTGTAAAGGTTAAGAGCAATTAGAGATATAATGATTTACTCATAATATAGTTTTATTTTTTATGTTAATCAAATTCATGCCAATTTCTGAAGAAATGCTTCAAAACTCAGACATGTACATTAATCATTACCTCTCTGCCTAAAACCATGTTCTTCTATCTGTTTAGAATCCATGTCTCCCATTTGTCTTTTTGATGTTTGCCATTAGAAGAGTAGAATGTTCTGTAAGAATCACAGTGTTTGGATAAATTTTTTACAAGGGTGTAATTTTTCCAAAAGATTTTCATCTTCTAACAATCTTTGAAAATTAATGAATAAAGACAATGGCCTCCTATTCATCTAACTTTACTGTGTCAGACACTGGAAATAGAGAATTACACAGAATTAATCATTTCCTTTGACAGTTGAAAAATGGTAATCTTCCATTTTTATCCTTTCAAAAATATTTAAAGATAACTTTTATTCCTTTATTTTCATATTCTACTTCATAACTTTACATCTTGTATGGTCATTATTGGTGGTCAAAATAAGACTCAGTAGCAAGCCGTGGCTACATTACTAGGCTTTTGAAAAACGCATCAACATTGGAAACCAATTTTAGTTATATTTTCAGCTATTGCTTTACACTATATATCCTTTACTGAAATATCAAAACATGAAACAAGAGGAATTCATTCATGTGAATATGCTTAAGGATTAATTACTTCTTTCTACTTTCATATTAAAAGAGCACAAGCACTGTCCTTTTGGCTGTGTATTATTGTTCAAACAAAGATGAATGCTATTTTTACTAATTTTGGATATTAAAATCTCAGATTTATTCCTCAAGCTCTTACTTAGTTTGGTATAGCCTATGTAGTCTTTCTGTGTTCAAAATGAACACCAGGCCACCTCGCACAGCCAGGTACATTGTTTATATTTCATCTGACTCACATATTAAACACTACTGTCCAACTGTGTGGTCAATCTCTTCTATGTATCTTCTTTAGTTCACTTATGATACCTGTGACAAAACTGAGAGAATCCAAATTAAATCTCATATACTGGAAGGAAGTGTAGACTGTTAACATAAAGGATTAGGAAATTGCAGCTCTAGATGATCATGCTTTTAGTTTTTTAATGAATCTTCAAAAGGAACTTTGATTTGCCAACCTAAGAATTGAAAATTTTTCCATTCTTTCCATCAGTGAACAGCTTACTTTCATGAAATATAAGAAAAAGAACACTTGAACTGACTAAACAGTCACTGTTTCAGTGCAGTTTTACGGGAGCTGTCCGTAATTTGCGTGACTCTTCTATGGCCTCCCAGTCCCATACACCACTTTTGTTATTATCAAACATATTTCTGCTTTAGATCCTTATTTCAATTCCAATTTCCTCATCCCTATTGTACTGCTTATATTTAACCTTATTTTGAACTTTTCATATGGTTTCTAGCTGCTTGGATCATTTTTAGTAACATGGATTTTATTTCAGTTTTGCTGTATGTCATGAGTATATCCATTTGAATATTTTATATTATTTGCTTCACTACTTTTTTGAGAATACATTTTATTTCTTCTTGGTTACTAAAGATTAGTTTTTTCAGGTGTGTTGTATCTACACATTCACATGTACAGTTTATATTTCTAAGTTTCAACATACAATATGCAGTAAGCCCTTACTAAACTAATAGGTATGCCAAGAAATAAGACTCAATTGTCCAAGTTAAAAACCTTCTATATCACAAGGAGAACACTGTGCCCTCATCACTGTAGAGCATGGTTTAACACTGATAATTGCATTATTAACAATTTCATGACATTTTGGTTGCTGGTTAATATTGAATTTATGGATACTTTCTAATTGAGCAGAAGAAGTAAAATTTCTTCTTAGGATATAAGTTCTGGAATCAGATTTTCTGAGTTTCAAATAAAGATATTTGAGTACTATTGTGTGGCATAAGGCAGTTTACTCAAATCCATTGGTTCCTGCTACATTTCTTTATAAAAGTATATTAGAACCTACTCACAGTGATGGTGATTAAATTAGACTATGCTTTAAAGTAGAGTATATGTAATAAATAAATCACAGTTCTTATTATAGTTGCTGCACTTAAAAGAAAAAATATGAGATCCCATATGATCTTACCTACAGATAGACGGTAAAATTCTTCTGTACTGTGCTCATTAATTGATTGGCTATTTCCTGTGACACAAACTGCCAAGAGTCTAAATCTTTTCTCTCATTTTGGATCTTGTATCACTACTTAAAGCTGAAGCACAGTGAGTGATGACAACCATAGAGAGATTGCTCCTTGACTACAAATAATGAGACACTCGTTTTGACTACTTCAACATTGTTCTTGACTGAATCATTTTCAAGCATTTATTTTCAGAATTCACATATTGCTGGTAAGAATAACAAAAGAAAAAGAAAACTCATATCCCCCTTTTTAAGCACTCAGCATTTTGATATTCAGAGAATATATTGTGAAAGAAAGAGAAGCATTTAAATTGTGTATTATGTACATGTAACATCTTAATTTCTTCAGCAGTGAAAATGAAAAGATTTCTAGATCAAACTTTAATTTTAGGGCTGGGAATTTAGCTTAGTGGTCCTACAGCCTGCCTTGCAAGTGCAAGGGCCTGGGTTCAGTCCCCAGTAACCACATACAACAATGTCGGGCATGGAGACTCACACCCACCAGCGATCAAAACCACATACAACAGTGCCAGGTGTGGTAGCTCACAACTGTGATCCTAGTACATAATTGGTAGAGGCAGGAGAATTTCTGTGAGTTCAAGGCTAAACTCAGGGCCAGTTTGAACCTCAAAAGGGAAACCTTTACTCAGGAAAAAATAAAATAAAATAAAACTTTGATTTTAAAAACAATAAATTTCAATTATTTTTGCTATATACAAGCAGTTGCAGTTGTGGATGTGTTAAAATATTTCATTTGCTCAACACTAATAGAATAATGTTCAGTATGATGCCTGTCAGCATCCAGAATCTATATCAAGAATTATGTACCAAAAACTCCAATTCATAAAAAGCTTGAGTAGCTATCATCTATGTTCCACTATAATAAAGCACATATCTAGAACATATGTTTCTTTGGGATCTTAGATTTTAGGAAAATTACAGTCAGTAAAGAACTTGAAATGGGCCACAGTGAAACAAAAAGACAGAATGAGCTATAGAAATCTGTCTCTGCAGATGCTCATGTATTTAGAACCTATGCAACATTTATCTGTTCCCACGATGGGTACGGAGTAGACTGGTGTATGTAAGTCTCTTCCAGCTCAATGATTCAAAAAATGTGAGCATTTTAGTAAAATGTAATATGGGTGACATAATACAACATGGCAAATAAAAAACTCTGCAACTAAAGGATAAAGCACTTATATGTCGAATAGCATTGTATGAATAAATCTGAAATGTAATTTTGAACCAATTTTTGAAACTTTGACTAATAAGCTTAATATTTGTCATGCAGAGGATGAGGGGGCAAAGGATATGTTAAGGGACCCTGAAGATAGCCGAATGCCTTCTTGTCATGAATAAATTTAGCAGGTATGTCTATCTAATGTGAGTGGAAGATCTAGTTCTCTTTTCCTTGCTCACACACACATAAGCACCCACATCAGCTCACTGGTGTATTTCCTTGTAGTTTCAGATGGTTGCCTTTTTATGATTACTTTACTATTGAATTTAAGTCCAAAATTGTAATAAGATCTGAAATGCTCTTTGTGCTATTTTTGTTAAATTCTGTACTGATGGAATGCTGGCTTTATAATAATAAGTTTTAAGAATTTCTTCTCTACAAAAACTTAAATATAAAATATTCTGTGTAAGTCTACACGGTATAATTTTGATGAAAATAAGTTTTGCAAGCTATGTTTTCTAATTTTATTTTAATTTACTATGAACATATTCTTTTATTTTTAATTATATAAATACTATATTATTAAAATAGAAACTACATGATTGGAAAAATAGTTTATAACCTAAATTTTCAAAGGTATAACTAATCATTAACATTTCAGTGTGACTTATTTTATAATTTCCATAGTGTATATATGTCCTTACATACATTGGAAATGAAGACTATCAGTGGCATTGATATAGATTCTGGCTGGTGACAGGCATCATACTGAACATTATTCTATTAGTGTTGAGCAAATGAAATATTTTAACACATCCACAACTGCAACTGCTTGTATATAGCAAAAATAATTGAAATTTATTGTTTTTAAAATCAAAGTTTTATTTTATTTTTTTTTCCTGAGTAAAGGTTTCCCTTTTGAGGTTCAAGTTGGCCCTGAGTTTAGCCTTGAACTCGGGAATTAAGTAGGCCCCAAGTGTAGATTCTTCCAGAAGTTGTGGTCACTGATAACACAATATCTGCAGGATGGTCTGGACTCTGGTGTCTTAGATGGACAATTTGCTCTTAATGCACCACAGTAGCAGACAGACATGGTGACCCCCTGCAGCTGTGCTGCCAGTACCTTCCCTATATGTGTCAGACCTTCCACTGTGCTCCTGAGAACTTCATAAAACTTCATACCCGCTCTGCTCCTAGAGTGAAAAATGCTACCTGTTGAGGTTTTTGTGATGAATGGATTCACAGTGGAAAACTCTCATGTGGATGAGGTCGCAGGATGAGGAAAAAAGCCACGCCTCAGCAGGCTTTCTTTTTTTTTTGCAGCACTAAGGTTCGAACTTGGACCCTTGTGCTCCCATAGTAGGTAGCATAACTTAGCAAATAATGTATCCCTCCATTAAAAGAAAAGTGTATATGTCAGATAAGTGATAAAATAATCAAGCATTATTTGAAAATTGCAGTACTTCAAATTGGGAAACATTTTCAACTTCACCTAATAGTTGTTGCCAGTATTTAAGTAGAATGCAAGTGTAGGTTCAATTACTTTCTGTTAAGTGCATTGCTGTTTTATCTTGCAGGAAGGTTATTCTTATTTCTCAGTTGACTTGACAGAGCACCTCAGAATCACACACTATATAGTGAAACGTGTTCATATACATCACATTCACCCCAGCTATGCCAGCTCTTATAATGTGGCCCTATGCTCAGCCTTCGCTCTTTGTACCATGTATGACCATTTCAGGAGCATCCATATTCTGAGAAGCATTGAGCACGTTAATTTGTAAAGGTGCCATAGTGTTTTACCTCATCAAACCTATGCTTTCTGTACAAGAAAACTTTAGTAATCACATCCTACCAATTAGCTAGTAATTTTACAGAACTACAGTTTATACATCAGTGGTGTAATAATGCAGTTTCATTGAGTATAATCAGGCTTAGGTAGCAGTAGGGTTCCTTTATAAAGTGATTACTTTTTCAAGCACAAATATGAGATCTACTATTTTATAAGAAAAACATGGATTAAGGAAAAGTTATTATTTTGTTTGAAATGAAAGTGTAGTAGGGCATATACTTTGCTTGTTTCTGTGTAACTCAAAGTTTGATTTTGATGATATGCTCATTTCTTTTGACATTTCCTCATTAAATCTTTTACTTTTCTCTATTAATGACCTAGTTTGTAGAGGTTTTATAAACTTCTTAAGCGCATGTGGTTTTCCTTTTGATGGCTATTGGTATTGTTCTTTTTTAATTTTTTTTTTCCTTTGAAACTTGGTTGTTTATGTCAGAATTCTCCAACCTAAAATCTGGGTTTTGCTGCATTCTTCTTGGGACCAGCTCTAGAAACCACATATCCACAGTTATAACTAATGTTTATGCTCTAATAATATCAACTACCTATTGGATTTCCAATAGGTTGGATTGAGATAAGATATAATTAGTCAACAATCATGTCATAAATAAAAACAGAATACATATTTGAGGTTTTTAAGAGACATAACAGCCCTCACTTGGATGCTTACTGAAGCTTCATTTCTAATTTCTCAAACCTGAAAGCAACTAAAATGCTGTTCAGTAGGTGCTGGATAAATATACTGAGGTAGACATGGTCATAGAATATTACTTCTTGCTAAAGAAAAATCCACTATGGAGCCATGAAAAGAAGCACTGGAAACTAAAATGTGTATTTTAGGTGAAAGAAAAGAATCTGGAAAAAAGCTGTATGCAGTACGATTCCAATTTTATGGCACTTGAGCTAAATCACTGGCCATTCTTAGAAACTAAATTACTCTGTGAATTATGGTGTTAATTCCTTCTGATGAAGGGGCATCTTCTAGGACCTAGCACCTGCTGTTGAATACTGGATGTGTCCTCTGCAAAGTCTAATTTTTGCCCATTAAAGACAAGGTGAATGACAGTATTATTTACCATAATAACTGTTGAGAACTGAAGCTTAACTTTGTTGAATAAAATTCTAGGTACTTTGCAACCTTTCTGTGACATACTCAGGGTCATCTTTTAAAGCAGTGGTTTTCTTGGTATTTCATCAAGGTAAGAAAACTTCATTCAAACAGAACTTGGGTAATTTGCTTAACAACATTAAGGCAATAGCCCCAGAAACATTTGGAAGTTGAACTTTCATTTGCATGCCCTCTATAATGTGAGATCTAAATATTGTTGTACTTGATTTTTGGGTTCCTATCTATTCTTGAATCCTTCAACTCTAGCTCGCTCTTATGAACTTTATGTATTCTGAAATTTAAAAAATAGATTGATAAATAAGTAAAAAGACAACAAAAGAAACCATTGAGTGGCATTTATACCAAATTGAAGAAGGGTTTAAAATCATATATATCCATGGCATGGCCCAAGGGTGGAATGGAGCCTAAGTTTTATATGTCAATTTGCGTTATTGTTTGCACAGATGGTTCCAGTACTACTTCTGTTTGAGGAACTCACTTTCTCCTATTTTTAAAATATTTATCAGTTAGAAATAGTGGAAGTCCAGAGTTTAGAAGATCTAAGTTTAATTTTCTATCTCATAAAATGAGAGATGTAAATCTGATACTGTCCAGTGTTGCTTCCAGTTTTAAACAGCATTTTTGTTTTCACTGCCCTAAAACAAAGGCACATTTTCAGTGATAAATTTTAAATGACTTGGAATGATGAGTCTATTTGGATTCCCAGCAGCCTATATTAGGAAAACAGGTAAAGATGTTGATCAAATACTTAAATCTGCACCCTTTTATCTACAAGCTGCTTTTCACTTCCAATCCTTTCTTTTTTTATAGGTTGTTGTTATTTCTGATCTGGATGGGATATAGAACATTATTTTAACATTTTTCCAAGCCTCTGTCAATCCTTGAAATGATTCTGTATTTTAGATTAAATTTAGCTCTTTGTCAAAAAGTACAGTGACCTCTTGACATAAAGGGACAGGTATTAATAAGCTGGCTTTTCCTAACGGCTGATGGTGACACGCTTTCAAAGGTACACTTCATCACAAAGCAGCTGTGGTGGGACCCTCGGGTAATGTAATATAACATTTCTTGAGAATTATTTAATGCTGTGTTATCCAAGACATAATTCCTTTAAACCCTGTTTGCCACCTGTCCTGGGTTTCTCGTGCTGAATCTGAATTCCCATGCTGCACTGCAAAAGCATCTCTGCCTTCACTCGTTCCTTTTCTTCACATCAACTTTGTGTTTTAGCATGTAAAATGATGCGATTGTTTTCAGTGAGATGAACTTTGAGTGTACTGCAGCAGCAATGAACTGATAGCCAATAAAATGAATAATTGATTCATCTCAGAACATTCTGACTCCTAGAAGTGGTGATGCTGAAAAGCTTTTGTCTCAGTGTTCTATGGAAAACCTCCAAATTTTTTTCCTTTCTTTATTATTTTTTTTTTCCAAATGGACGCTTTTTGACAAACAGACTCGTAAGAGCAGTCAGGTGTCAAATACAAAGTTATGGCTGGTGCAGCTGCCTTTGGGATCACACGCTCCATTTATTCATTACGGGAAGCTCAGATGCACAAACATGTGGTGCCACTCTGTGTACCTGTCAGTTTGTTGCACTTAATGAACATTGATCATGCTCATTCAGACGCTTCAAACAAGAAGTCAGTGGTTTCTGGATGACATCATGGAAACTTTCCTTTTCTTGCAAATGTGCCTCTATGGGATTTTTTTTTTCTTTTTTCCAAAATACATTAATGAACACAGTAAAGTAGATTGTACCATAGCTTTCACTATGAGGAAAAATACACTAATGAAAAATTTCCTCTTGATTTTCTATTATAAATCTGGTGTTTGTCCATTTAAAGGGTTTGTTTGTTTTTGATTTTTGTTTTAGGTTTTGGGTGCTTGATGTAGGACTGAGGGCATTGAGCATTTTGATAGTAGTGTGCCTGAATTTTATGTTCCTGTGAATTATTTAATCCTTTAGTTTGTCCTCATTACTTTGGATTTTATCTTTCTATACTCTGAAATTGTAAAAATGAATAAGTAAATATTCTTTCAGTTATAAGACTTCTAGTGAGTAGTTTTATCATCATAAATTCTGTTCAGCACCATGATCAATTATTGCCAGACATTATTCTACATGATAAGAAAGATTTTATATTAGTGTGTGAGCTTTACATCCCGTCAAAATTCTCACAATGGTGTGATTTCTTCTAATTGGAAGAAACTTTCTTTAAAATGAATGTTTTGGTTGGTATCTCAGCTTTCAGGAGCAACTGAAAAATAACTTGTTAAACTTTTCTCTGGTATGAGAAAATAAAGATGTAAATGAGTCCTAGCATTGTATGTTATATATTGTGAAATAGAAAATGCTCAATGTAAAATAGGGTGAAAGGGGAAAATGTTGAGATTGTAACAAAAAAGTAAGGAAATAAATTTTATGTATATGGGGGAGGAGGTAGGGTGGATAGGGCTATGGGAAAAAATGAGAATTAAGTTGTGTCTTATACTGGTACAAATCCCCATTATGGAGTGCAACCATGATGTGTATATTTAATGTACCAATAAAGATAAAAAATAAATAAAAATAAACAAAAAAATAATAATGATTAACTCATAACTTTTTTTTTTTTTTTTTTTTGAGACAGGGTCTCGCTTTGTGGTTCAGGCTGGCCCTCAGCTCAGCCTCAAACTCACATCACAATCCTCCTGCCTCTGCCTCCCGAGTGCTGGGATTACAGGCGTGAGCCACCACGCCCGGCACTGTGGTATATGGTACTGGTTGCTTCTGGGTGTGGCCAGTATTGTTACATGGTTACCGGGGAATCGAACCCGGGCCCTTGCGCTTGCAAGACAGGCGCCGGAACCACTGAGCTAACTCCCCGGCCCCATCATAACTTTTTTTAAAGGAAATATCTTAATCAGTTCCCGGGGAAGTAAATACATTTACATTACCTCACACATATTGTGGGCTCAGTATTTATATCTTTTATGATCAAGGTTTTATTCCATTACCTTGGAGCACAAAATAGCTGAAGATAGATGTGCTCAAATTATACTACAGACTACTCTAATTTGTGCATTTCCAAGTTGATAATGAAAATTAAAATGGAATCATAGTATCTAGTACCTTACAAACCCAGCCTTCAGAGTTGATGATAACTTGTAAATTGAACTGAACATAACATCCAGAAATAGTGTGAATTCTGGAGGGGAAAAATTACTTAGTATATTTTGTCTAAACGTCATAATTTCAAACAAGTAAACATGTATACACATGAAATATATTCAGAGTTATTTTATTTGTTATAGAAGAAAATTATTAATAAGTATGATTACAAGGATAGCTTTGAAAGTTAAGGTTCAAATCTATAATGGAATATTATAAACCCATGAAAATGAAATGATGGGATGGGCCTGTCCATAACACAAGGAGCAAGCATAATAATATTTTATAAATAGATTTATTTACGTATTTATGTAAGTAAATAAAAGGAACAAATTTTAAATAAAATGAGTTGTGATACAGTGAATAGAGTATTTTGATAAAAACATCTCTATTTTTAAATATCTTATAAAAATACATTAAACTAACAGTAGATTGTATGATTGACTTTTTTCTTTAAGAAAGAAAAGCACATTTATAAGCCAGGTATGAGAAATCAATATTTATCCAGTTGACTTATAGTTATTGAACATACTTTATGTATTAGTCTCTGTGCTTAAACCTGAGGCTACAAGAGAGAGCAAAAACTCATGTCCTGAGCTCAAGGAAGTAGAAATTAGTAGAAACTATGTGTAAATTCTAATCTATTGTTAGATAAAAATGTCCAAAAATTAAAACTTTATCTCATCAATGAAGCTGTCTTGAAGAAAGAACTATTGTCCTCAACTACTGATGCCTGAGTCAGTGTCAGTGAAGCAGGCAATCTTCTTAAAAAGTCAGAGCAGTGGTTGCACCAAGGAAAAGTTAGGCAAGTAACACAAATACAAAGTGTATCTGAGTCAAGTGAAAATCTTAAGAAGTGGACCAGATCTCTGTAGCCGATTAGCTTTACCCAGTCTGTGAAGTTGCAAATGACAAGCTATCTGGAAAGATAAGTAACTAACTTCTCAAACAGTGAGCCAATAATTTTGAATTCCATACATCTTTGTTTGTGACATATTTAATGCAAAGTTTCTTTTGTGGAACTTTTTCACATTGACTGGTATCATTTGGGTAACTATAAATCTGCCATTGCCTAGGCTATACAAAGAAAGTACCTAAACTAACTCCTCATCTTTCTCCCTTTCCCCTCTCTCCTTTTATCCATGTGCATAAACATTTGTGCATCCGATACATTATTTATGGAACATTTTATATATGCCAATGTCAGGAAAGCAAGCATGACTCTTATATAAATTCTAATAGAAGAAGTAAGGGATTACTAATCACAGAGATAAATGTGACTGAAATGACTAAAGCACTGAGACAAGACTGGGCAATCTTCCTCTGATTCAGGGAAGATCTCTGTGATGAGGTGGCACTCAGCTGAAGCTCCAGCATTAGAAAGAGCCATAGCTGAGAGGAGTGGCTCACATGGAATTTGTAAAAATCTTGATCTAGGAAACAACTTGGAAGTTTTTACCAGAATTTAATAAAAGCCATCCTTGTTAAACCAACAACTGACACCATCTTAAATCATCATAAATTGATGTTTGAGCCTCTGTAGCAAAATAAATAAAATTATATCAGGAACAAGACATAAATGTTCACTGTCAATATCACTGTTCAACATAGTTCTGGAAACATTAACCACAGCAATTAGACAAGAGAAAGAAATAACAAAAATAGAAAAATGAAAGGGAAAAGTTGCTTTACTATTTGCTGATGATATGAGAGTACGTGACAGATCCCAAAATTCCCACCAAAAAAAGCTCTTCATAACCAGATTCTGTTCCATAGCTAGATACAAAATCAACACTCAAAAACCAATAGTACTTCTTAGATTTATATAAAATTCATTTATAAAGAATTTAGAGAAACAACACTTTTCATATAGCATCAATAAAAATTAAATATTTGGAAATCAATCTAATGATTGAAATAAAACACGTTTGCATTAATAACTGCAGTATTCAGAAAAGGAGATTGAAGAAGGTAGCAGAAACTGTAAAGATATCCCTTGTTCTTGGATGAGCAGAACCATCACAACGAAATTGACCATACTTCCTAAACTATTACACAGATTTAATGAAATCCCAATCAAAAATATCCACAGCATTCCCCATAGGACTAGGAAAAATAATCCTATACTCCATATGGAACAATGGGATGAGCAGAAACCAAAAAGAGCAAAAGCAATTCTGGGCAATAAGGGCAAAGCAATGGGCATCACAATCCTTGATTTGAAGTTACATGACAAAGCTACCATGATTTAAAAAGAAAAGAAATAAACAGCATGACACTGGCAAAAAACAAAAACAGGCCTAAGGATCAATGAAACAGGACGTTGCAGAAACAACTCCAAGTACATTTAGTTACCTTGTCGTTGACACAGGAGCTGAACACTTTCACTGTAAGAAAGATGGACTTTTCAGCAAATAGTACTGGGAAAACTAGCTCTCCACATGCTGAATATTGAGCCTAGGCCCATATCACAGTGCACTAAACTAAAATTGAAATGGATCAATGATCTAAATATTGAAACAGAAACATGCACTTGCTTTGCTGGATGATATAATTGGCAAAACTCTCAAGGCCCTGGGTGTAAGTAAAGACTTTATGAACAAAACCATGATCACACAGGAAATATTACAGTCAACTGGGATCGTATGGAAATAGCTATTGTACAATCAAATAAATGACTAGTAATATAAAAGACAACCCAAAATAGGGGAAAAATTTACCAGACACTTCTAAAACAAAGGACTAATATCCAGAATGTAGTATCTAGAAGAACTCAAAACAATCAGTCTCGCTACCCCCTTTTAAAGACCCAGTCAACAAAGGGGCATCTGAAGTGAATAGACCCTTCACAGAAGTACAAATAGCAAATAAATACGTGAAAAAATGTTCAGCATCCTTGGTCATTTGCGAGATGCAAATTAAAACAACACTGAGATTCCATTTCATTCCAGAAAAAATAAATGGGTATTATAAAAAAAAATCAGCCAATAACAAATGCTGATGGGCATTTCAAGATAAAGGAAACCTCCATTGTTGGTAGGAGTGTAAGGTGGCACAACCACTATGCAAATCAGTAATGAGATTCTTCACAAAAAGCAAAACTAGAGGTTGAATTTGGCCCCCAGTATTCCCTTTCTAAGACATATTCCTAAAAAAATTGTCGTTTGTGTATTCATGTATACAGCAGCACAACTTATCATAGCTGAATTTTAGAAATGGCCCATATGTCCATCCACAGATGAGTGGATAAAAAAAAAATGTGGTATTCCTATAGAATGAAGTACTACTCCATTCATGAGTTGTTCTTAGGTAAATGGATGTCCCTTGAGACCATGATTTAAAGACCCAAATGTTTAAATGTCACTTTGTTTCTCTTATGTGAGAAACCTTAGGAGTAATCATGGAGCAAAATGGAGGCATAGATACTGGGAAACAAAAAGAGCTTGTTCAAATGTGAAGGAGAACAAAGAGGGGAGGGGGACCTGAAGGGAAGGAAGGGCAAAGGGATTTTAAAAACATAATGGAACAGAAACCTTCCATAAATGGGAAGGGGAAAGAGTTAAAGGAAAAGGAAGGAAATGGGGAAAAAAGTATGGTGTACTGTGTACACACACGAATTCCCTATGATGAACGTGAGCACTATACATGGTAAATATGTATTAATAAAAATTTTAAATAGGACTGAAGCAATGTCCGTGGGAAAAGAAGAGAACAACGTCAATTGAAAAAGGATCCTAGCTCTAGGGTGATATGGTCCTTAATGAGACAGAGGTCAGTGTTTATTATGTAGTTTCAAGGCTGTTCATCCTTATCTTGGAGTTATTATATTTTAGGTGTGCAAGAAACTCAAAAGATGCTTAACTAAATCATTTCGCTTGTTGCAAGCACTTTATTGGGAATATCTGGAGTGGGGGCTGAAGTTCCCCATAGTTGCACAGTTTTTGTTTTTATTTTCTTTTTTGCCACGTTCACTGTGGAACCATCCATTTCCTCTGCAAAGCTGACCCTGCACATGTATTTGTACTACCACTTCTGTTTTCTCCTTTGTGCTTTTAGTTTGGTCCCTCCAGTATCCTAAATGAAAGCCTTCTTTACACAGTAAATCTTGAAAAAAGAAAGAACTTAAAGCAGTCCTGGGTTGTAAGGATCTTTCTAAAACCCTGGTGCAGGAAAGAATAACTTTTTAAAAACCACCTTAAACAAGGATTTTTTTTCTCACTGAAATCTGTTCTTGTAACTTTTCAAAATATATAAAATGTAGAGTCTAGCCAGTTACTTTCAAAGAGCTTAAGATTTGAGTGAACCTTCTGAATTATGCCATGACTGATTGTATGTATTTCTATATGTAATTAATGCTATCATTTAATCACAATTGGGAAGTTCTGAAGCATTGATAAATACCTAGCTACATACAATCTGTAATAGTCATGAGCAGATCATCTGAACTAGGATTCCTCATTTGAAGCACAGAATAAAGGAAATGGTTTCATTTACTCTTCTCAGTTCTCCTTCAGGAAAATAACACTATCTTGTTGCTACCCTAGATGCAGAAGAGAAAAAGACGACGTTATATCTGATCCTCCTCTTTTATGAAAGTCCACGGAGGCAAAGTTGAGAGGTTATGTTAAACAGAAGCCGATTCATAAATATATACTTACATATGATCTCTCAGAAATGCTAGGAAAAGCATGTTATATTTATTTAGTATTATTTTCTTCCCATAAATAGTAGAGCACTACTGTGATTTCTTCTCCTTTGTAATTAATTTATGGCTGCTGACCTAAACTATGCCTTTATTGGCAAAGTAAAGTGTAAAGGCAATTGAAGAGACAATTCAGATCAAAAAAAATTTATATCCCTATTACAGACAATGGTTAGACCCTTAGCAAATGTCTGTTGAGTGAAGTTGAATTGAATTAGTTTAAAATGAATTGAATTGCTTTGAGAAGGCTATAGCTGGAACCAATTATTACTGCACCTTTATCCTAGTGTTTTCAGCAGAATATTTTAACTATTATTCATTCAATGAACATTTTATTCAGTGTGTACCTATTATGAGCCAGACAGGTTAGGACTGTGAATTTACAGATTAAGTAAAGATTTGTCCTATCCATAATTGCTTACAGTACACAGAAGATGTGTGAGGCCCCGCCAATGTAAGAAGAGTTATTGGGATGTCTCACAGGGAGGAGCAAATGAGACTGGAATGGTGGTGGGCAGCGTCAGGAAGGGTTCTGGCAGAGCTGGCTCTTGATTGAAGCCCAGGGAAGGACCTCCCATCCAGGTGGGGCTGTGGATATCATTGTTAAGGGCAGCAGGGCATCATCTATTTGCTCTTCGTTTTCTCTCAGCTTTTTAAAATATAGAGTTGAGAGATGTTTAGCATAATTAATAAAATTAATGGATATTCCTGGGACAAGGATAGAGAGGAAAATGGTAAGACAGAGCAATTGTAGATAAAATATGCTTGCTTGAATAAATGGTGAAATAGTAATACGTCAAACTGATAAAAGATTACAAGAAAAAGAGCTGACTTGGAATGGAGAGGACAGTTGTACTTTGTATACCTTAATTTGATTTTTGCAGAAGAAATCTAATGATAATGTAAAGGAAGATATCAAAAGTAGAGGGCTAGTGAATAAATTAGAAGTATAAATTTAGATTTAAGAAAAGCTGAATTTTGAGTGATACTTGAAGAAAGGTAGTAGTGTGCAAAATGAAAAAGAAAAATGTGAAGGATTAAATCGGAGTGATGAAATACAAGGTCTGAACAATGGAGGAAGAAATTTCAGAAGGGAAACATTGATATTTGTTAGGAAAAACAGGAAAGCGGATAGTCATGGAAACAGAAAGAGGAGAGAATTCCAACAAAAGAGAATATTTGGTAATATCAAATGCCCCAAAGAGGCAGGGAAAACAATGCAAAGTATTCACTGGCCATGGCAATCCGAGGGCTATTAAAGACCTTTAAAAGAAGATCTAAGTGCACAGGCAACAAAAGCAGAAAAGAAGTGCATGGGTCTATGACACTGTAAAACATCTGTACAAGAGAAGAGACCAACCAACAGAATAAAAAGGAAACCAAGGAAATTCAGAGGAAATATTTGTAAGCCATATATTTGATAAGGGGTTAACATCCAAAATACGTAGAACTCTTACAAATCAAAAGCAAAACAATCATCCAAATAATACAATTTATAGATAGACAAAGGACCTAAATTTTTTCAGAGACATGCAAACAACCTACAAGTACATAAAATTATGCTGGACATCTCTAAGAATCAGGGAAATGCATATCAACACCATAATAGGATAGTACCTTGTATCTGTTTGAATAGCTGTTATCAAAAACTGAAGTGAGTACTCGGAAAAAATGTGGGGCAAAGGAAAACCTTTTTTGTTGGTGGTGAGAATATAAATTAGTGCTGCACAATGGATAGCAGTGTGGTGAACTTTTCTCAAAAAATTAAAAATAAGGTTACTGTATAATGTAACCATCATTTCTTGATATATCTGAAAAGGAAATAAGGTCAATATCTCAAAAAGATATCTGCCATTCCCATATTCACTCCAGCATTCTTCATAGAGCCCAAGACATGGAAACAACAGTAAGTACCCATTGATGGATGATTCGGTGAAGTAATTGTGGTACATGTGCACAATGGAATGTTACCCAACCATAAAAAGAAAGACATTTTATCACCTGTGACAGTATAGGGGAATCTGGTGAATATTACACTAAGTGAAATAAGCAGGAAAAAGACAAGTACTGTTCTTATAAGACAAATTATTTCACTTACAAGTAGAATCTAAAAATATTAGATCCATAGAAACAGAGTTTTGAAGATGAGAGAAATGGAAAAACATTAATCAGATGGCATAAAATTACAGATACAATTTTATTAAATGCTTGAATCTGATGCAGCACAGTGACTATTAAAATACTCTACTGTATACTTGAAATTTTGTTAAGAGAGATTCTGTCACACATACATAACAAAGTGAAGTGATAGACATATCAATCAATGGCACACACTAATCATTTTATGATATACATATAGCAAACTGTGTTGCACAACTTAAATTTATATAATTAAATTTATGCAGTGTAATTTAACAATTATATCTCAACAGAACTGTTGAACTTTTCCAAAAATATAAAAGGTAACTAAAAAAATTATCTTACTGTATCTTTCCATGGATTCTAGTATTGGGAATTTGGACAAAGGATATTGGAAATGAACCTTTCATGTTAAAAGTCTGGTTGGGGAATTAACTGCTAATTGCCTGCCTTACTTTTGGGTCATCATTTTATATATACTGCATTTAGCCTCATAATAATCCTGAATTACTGGTTTCTAATTTAATGTCTCCTTTATTTTATTTTAATCTGCTTAATAATGTTTTCCCATTCTGAATAAATATAACTTGGTATATTATAAGTACTGTATGTTAAGCCAATAATAGTGCTTAGATTGGTATCTTCCTTTGGCTAGAAAATGTCTTACATTTTATTTTTCTCAGTATAATGCAGAGGCCAAGGACCAAGTTTATATGTCTTCATATTTAATTACATTTGTATTGGGTAGTAAAATATTGCCATGATGAATTTTTATCTGCTTTATACCTTAAATGGAGGAAAATGATCTATGCAAATTTTCAAATTGAATTGGATAAAATATTGATGTACATATTGCTTCAGACAGGTTATTTTAACAGTATATTTATCTTGAAATGTTCCTCTTATTGCTCAACTTTCTCATACCCCTGGAATATGTTTATTGAAAAAGTCCTCAGACACATTAAGGAATTATGACTTATTCAGTTTTAATGCAAAAGGGGAGACTCTGATAATCAACTTGTTTAACTGATGATTTTATAATATTTTCCTTGTCTTGGAAATCATTTGAACATAAAAATATGATAAATATCAATAACTGCTCTATGCTTTTAGAAGGAAATTTTATATAAATAAACCTAGTTTACTTGAAATACTATAGAATAAATTAATGTCTGTTAATATATCCACTTATTTTATTTAATATTATTTTAGGAGTAGGAAAATTTGAGAGGGAGATAAAGTTTTGTCTAAGAGAGAGGGAGGCTGAAAAATGGGTTGCCCCAGATCCAGTTATTTTAAATTTTATTTTGCAATATGATGAGTAACAGCTTTTTACTACCATAAATGTACAGTTTATGTAACTGTCTGGATTATACAGCTTAAAATATAGCATTGCAAACAGTCACAAGACAGATTTCTGATTCTATATATTTTGCTCCATTGAGGGCTAGCCATTTAAATGTAGTGGTAAGTGGTGAAAAAATAACAGAAATTCTAAAAATTTATATGCAGGGAATCATTTCTGTATTGATTGAAACATAGATATCCAGTTCCCCTGCAAACATTCTGATTGAAAACTCTAGCCTCAAGTCTGAAATCTTTTAGAAATGGAAATTCAGGAGATTATGATCCAGTGGCTTGTGAAGCACACTTTGAGAACCTTTGAGAAATGAAGCTTAATTACTTGTCACCTTTAAAAAATCATGTCATTTATCCTGGCAAGAAAAACAGGCACATGCTATTCTAGGGGAAGACCAGGTTTGATGTCTGCTGGTAATGGCACACTTAATGAGTTACTGGTCTCAGGAGTAAATCAGGACTCTGTGGGCCTTTCCAGGCTTTAGTGTCTCTGTATTAGATATGTATATACTACTTATGCTTTAGATCCATTCTCAGAATCACAATTAGCTCTTATATTTTAAAGATATGGCATGTTATCATACCTCCAACTGTAGTTTGTCCTGCCTGCCTTACATTTGTTTTGTTAATTCTCCTGGTGATCCTGTTTCTCTTGCCCATCACAAGGTTATATACTTTCTAACCTTCCAGGTCTTAGCTACTCTTTTTTTTTTTTTTTTTTAGACAGGATCTCATTTTGTAGTTCAGACTGACCCTGAACCTCAAACTCAGCAATACTCCTGCTTCTGCCTCACAAATGCTGGGATTACAGGCATGAGCCACCATACCCTGCAATGTGGTATGTGGTGCTGATGGCTGGTGGGTGAGTCACCACACCTGGCATTGTTGTATGTGGTTACCCAGGATCAAACCCCAGCCCTTGCACTTGCAAGGCAGGAGCCAGAACTCCTCAGCTAAATCTTTGGCCTTTTCATCAACTCTTTAAAAGTGTGCAGAACTGCAGTAACATATTTCAGACAATGCTGATCCCCTGGCTGTGTAAACAGGGACAGCAATACAGACTCAGGTCTTGAGCCCTGTTCTCATGTAGGCTAATAGACAATGTGCAGATATGTTCCCTGTACTGATTTGATCGATCTTTGTAGTAGAGGTTTGGTTCCCAAAGAGGACAAAAAATACTATCTTCAATTTTATTTTATAAAGATAAAAGAACTGGAACCAGGTGGGGCACTGAACCAGCTGACGGTCACTGAACCAGCTGAGGTCAATCAGATAGTACAGGGAAAACTATCAAAATGGTCCTCCTTTCATTTTTGAAATTATGTGAGATGTTTGTTACAAACAGATATTTAAGGCTTATTTACAGTTCATGAGACTAGGGTCTTTGTCTTTGGTTGCAACTCTTCCCGTAAGAAATTTCTACCAAGGAAAGGATGTACTAATTAGAATATTGAGACATTCGAGTTCCAAAAGTGTAGACCCAGGACCAAGAACTTCCACATCCTGGTATCTTTTTAGAAATACATAGTCTCAGGCTTCACCCATACCTACTGAATCAGGACCCAAGTATGGTGCCAGGAAGTCTACACAGTTGTTTTGGGGGCTTGGAGTTGCTGGGGTGGAATCCAGGGCATTGAGTATGATAAGAATATGCTGCACCACAGAGTCCCATTTCTAGTTCAGGAAATCTTTTTAACACACTCCTCAGTTTATTACTCTGACCTTACTGAAATATAAGAACTGTTATTTTATTAGGTCTGGAAAACTGTTGTTTTTTATTATTTTATTACTTAGTATTGTAATAATAATTCTTTTAGAAATCAGATGTTCATTCCATTTATATTTCCTCTTGATTTCTGATTATGTTTGTGAATGAATAAGAGAAATTATTATTTAGGAAATATAGAGAATTATAAATACCCTGTCTTAATTTTTCACCTTTCTTCTGTCTTTTCCCTTTCTGCTCTCCATCAAAACTGGTCTCCTCTCGCTTCACATGTGCCCCCTTTTTCTTACCAGGGTGAGTCATGTGACTCTTAAAATAACACGTGATTAAGCTTGATGTTTCTGAGGCTCTCTCCCCTCCCTCACCTCCTCTCCCTCAACCTCAACTTGTCAAATTGATGAAGAGAGCAAGTCTGGTGGCTTGAAGTGGACAGCATCATGGAGAGAACAATAAGAAGAGGCTACCAATGAAGCTTTTGTCCTCTTTTAGGCTTGGTTCCAGTGCCTAAGGCTTCAAGCTCTGCACTGAGCACAGACATGTCCATATTCTTCTGCTTTTCAGTTCAACAGTCTGGCTGTATTAAAAGCCGTGTCTCTTGAAAAAAAAATAAAAAACAACAACAACAACACTGGAAGTAAACTTTTTAATTTAAGCTTAGGAAGGACAAATCTAGTGCTGGCAAAAGCCTCTGGCAATAAGTAAATGGGACTAACAAAACTAAAAGAAATACAGTTTCATAAACCTGAAAAGGTTTCTTTTTTTTCCATAAATATTCCATTCCCAGAGACAAGATTTGTATTCAGCTGTATACATTCACTCTTCAGATTACCTCTGAGTTTCCTTTTGGCAGAGGTCCTTTATGAAGGATTAGTTCGCAGAGTTAAAGAATGACACTTGAAAATCACATGGCTACATTCAAATTACAGGGTTTGAGATGTGGTTGCCTTGTGTGCCATTATGTGTCTTCACTTAATTATATTAAATTTTAATATTGTAAGTGTATACTTTGCAAATTACTCATAATTCTCAAACATTTTTTGTCTCTAACAACCCTTTTGATATGTGTAAGTATTTCAGAGAAGGATGTACTGAAACTCCCTACTGAGGTATAAACTTAAGAATATAGAGATGTGTATTTGTCACTGAATGATTGGATGTCTGTATGTTATAAAGCCAAGCATTCAAAAAATAGTATTTAGTTGTTCAGTGAATACTTACTAAAGAAGGTTAAGTGACCTATTGGTGTCTTGGTGCTTGATTAATAGTCGATTCCATATTGGAACTACTGCTTTTGATACACTATGTTAATTACATATTTCATTTGATGGTTGTGAATGTTGCTATTGAAGACAAAGTGACATTTTATGTCAAG
Source organism: Petromus typicus (assembly GCA_004026965.1). Lineage (NCBI taxonomy): Eukaryota > Metazoa > Chordata > Mammalia > Rodentia > Petromuridae > Petromus > Petromus typicus. The sequence goes on along the minus strand of PVIR01016600.1, from coordinate 3,962 downwards.
TAATTTCTAAATAAAAGAAGTAAGAATATTTGGATAAATTCAGGATAGCTCCCAACAACCCCATTATTGAAAGGAATGAAATACAATATCCATTATTAAGAGCATATAATGTAATTTTAAAGTAACATTTCCAGTGAAGGAAAAGTATCTTATTATTTAAGCTTTCCTTGTCAGTGTGATTTGATTGAATCAGTATTGCTTACAGTAGGGCCCAAGAGAAATAAAACTATGTTTCACAGTATTGTATGTCCCCAAAAGAGACTCTTCTTTGTGAGGACATATTCTAACAAACTGATGTTAAATTATAATCTTTAGGAGCCTCTGCTTCATTGTATCCTATTCTGTAGAGTAGCAGGTAATAAATAAGGTATTAAACTAGATTTTCAGTTCAAATTTAATTTTGATTCCTGTAGTAGATTCAGTGATGACATTCAAGCATAGTTTTTGCAGGTGCAGAGAGATAATTACTTAGCCCTACAATATGATTAATTCTCAGTAATTGTTTAAAGATGGGGGTTAGGAAGATCAGTACCCATATCTTCTCCATCATATTTTGGTCATAGTCTTTGGAAAAAGGAGAGCTGTTCGGCCACTGAGAATCACCAGCCTTGTACAATATATGAAAGAAGTGCATGTGAGTTTAAAGGAAAAATTTGAATAAAATGACCTTTCAGTGAAATAAAAAACTAAGAAAATAGAATTTTTAAAAAATGTTTTACCATTTTTGATTAACCTTCATTTGAAATTGGCTCTTAAAAACATATATTTTCCTCATTGTGTCTTGCTTGTTTCCTTTTTTCAGTAAGTAATTTCCCACAAATGTATAATGTGCTGTTTAAAAGATTATATGGAAATTTACCTACATATGAAATACAACATATTTTTAATAAAAATAAGTGTTGAACTAAGTTAAATTAAATACAAATTAAATATAGCCTTAAGTCAAATCCACAGTCTGTGAAAAGGTGTAGTTCCAAACCATTTCCCAGCTCCTTTCTTTTTGCCTTTTTTCCTTGCTGTAATTTTCTTAAACATCAAACATAGACTCAGGGCAGAGTTCATTAAATAATTGACTTCTCACAAGTGTCTAGAATTACTAACAAGTAAAAATAAATACATAGCACTTTTTAAACCATAAAGATTTATGCAAATATAATGTGACAGTTAAAATGGCTTTTTTTTTTCTAAGTACGAGATGAAGGAAAGGGAGGTATTAACTAATACTGAGAATTACTTGCTGCCAATAAGGAATACTGCTGAGTTTCAATACTTATTCTGAGTAGAAGCAAAATTACTAGGCTTTTTTTTTGTCGTTCTTTATTTGTTACAGTGCTTAAATATTGAATTATCATAACCATATTTACCTTTTCCTCTCACATAGAAAATTCTAGATCAGAAGCTGTCTATAAAAGGGAGTGCAGTATAATTTAGAATTTAAGAAATATTCACTTTTGGGGCTGGGGAGTTAGCTCAGTGGTGCCTGTCTTGCAAGCGCAAGGACCCGGGTTTGATCCCCGATAACCACATACCATACTGGGCATGGAGACTTACGCCCAGCAGCAACCAGTACCACATACCACAGTGCCAGGTGTGGTGGCTCACGCCTGTAATCCCAGCACTCGGGAGGCAGAGGCAGGAGGATTGCTGTGATGTGAGTTGGAGGCTGAGCTCAGGGCCAGCCTGAACCACAAAAGTGAGACCCTGTCTCAAAAAACCTTAAAAAAAAAAAAAAAAGAGAAATATTCACTTTTAGTTAGTTGTATTATATTACATGTATCTTCAACTAGTTGGAGAGTTGAAAGAATGATGTCTAAACAGCAACAGATCCAATATTATTTTTGTGTGTTATACACTCCAGGAAGTTCTAGATGTGACTAATGTGAGTTCCAAATTACCAGATATTTCACACTGTCAATGAGAGTGTCGTGTTTCTTTACACCAAGTGTCATTCCTAACTATGTTTCAACAATTTGTCTCTGAGCTTTTCTCTCCTTGTGACCACCAGTGTGACCGTCTGGTAATGGCGTCTTAGTGTCAGTTTTAAGAGTCTAGCAACCTCTTTGGAAGTACAGATGAAGCTTTTATAGCAAACAATGCAAATAGTAAATACTACAGCAAGAAAGAATATGTCTATCCTCTGAGGATCTTGGAAGAGTAATTTCAGTCATAAATGAGTGAGCTCAATTTAGCATGCATATTTACCTGTTTACCCAGTCATCTCACTAAGACCAAGCCTTGCTATCTCCTAGCCCAGTTCACTTGTGAAAGGGACAAAATGCAATGAACACGTGTCCTAAGGGATTGGTCCCTGTTTCTTTTTGTTTTTTTTCTCTTCATTTAATCATTTTTAATTCACTAACCAACTTAATTTGTGAATAAGTTGATTCATTTGTCATTTATGTTACTTCTTGTTAGTCTGTTGGTGAAGAAGAAAATGAAATTAATTGGCATAGCTTATTTGATAAACCAGCAAGTGCAATTAAGTTGGAAACATTATTTCCTCAGGAAATACTTTTTAGTATCTTTTCATAGTTGTAACCACCTTATTTTATAATCCTGTAACACCATTTATCTTCACTCTTCATGATGTAATTTTTGATTCTTTACATTTTTAAAAAAAACTTAATGAAAAAAAAATAAAAAAACTTAATGAACCTCAACTTTAAACCAGAGTTTCCTCAGTGAACATCATGTTCATGAAACTTGTGTTTAGGAGAGACAAAATGTTAATGATACACATTACAGTGTCAAAGAATGGAAAGTGTGTAATTAAAACTGAAGTGATACAAAAATAGGAACCTGGGAGAGATGTTGGCCAACAGTAGGTACACTGGCTCAGAGAGGCCTCTGTGAGGAGAAGATAAATAGCCAAGAGCTGAAGACAAGGAGCTGTGAGAAATCCCTCCAGACAGAACAGGCAGCCTTGAGGGGGAAATCACATTTTATATTGGAGAAAGAAAACACCAGGGAATCTGGGAGTGATGAATTAAGGAAAAAGAGACAAATGAAGATTATATTATAAGGTGAAAGTATTGAATCATAAGTCTCATTGGGTAGCATAGATCTAGATTGGAAATAGGGTAAGATTTTATCCTATATTTTACCCATCAGGCTGAATCTGCCACTTGAGGATTAGCTGTTTGATTCCCATTGCACCCTATCATTTCATAAACACTGGGTAGATGAATGGATGGTCAGAAAAATGAATTAATGTCCTCTTACTCTATTATTCTTTTACTTTGGGATTTTATGTAAAATGATGCTTTTATTTTGCTTTCTATTTTTGTATTCAAGTCTTTATTGGTATATTATATATACACATCATTATCATGTTCAACATTGAGAATTTGTACCAATATATAATTCTCATTTTTTCCCATTTTCCTACCCATTCTACAACCCCCACCCCTATGTACATAACCTTTGTTTTCTTTTTTTTATTACCATCATATTATTTTTCCTCTTGTTATTTATCCCTACACCCTCTTTTCTTTTAAATATTTTCTATGTCACATACATCTACTATATGTACAAGAATTCGTTTGCATCTTCATTTGCTCCTACCAGAGAAAAGAGATGATATTTAAACATCTGTGTCCTATTTATTTCACTTATGAGGATATACTGAAGGTACATCCAATTGAATATAAATGACTCAGTGTTATCATTTTTTATGACAGAGTAATACTCCATTGTACAAAAGAATCACATCTTCTTTTTTTTTTAATTATCTTTATTGGTACATTAAATATACACATCATGCTTGCACTCCATAATGGGGATTTGTACCAGTATAAGACACAACTTAATTCTCATTTTTTCCCATAGCCCCACCCACCCTACCACCCCCCCATATATATAAAATTTGTTTCCTTACTTTTTTGTTACAATCTCAACATTGTGCCCTTTCACCTTATTTTACATTGAGCATTTTCTATTTCACAATATATAACATACAATGC
>PVIR01016599.1:0-36331 GCA_004026965.1 Petromus typicus | reverse complement strand
GCCGTCTCCTGCCTCACACCTGGTCTTCTGTGCTCACTAGTCCTGTGCTGAGCCCTGGCATCATGCTGGAGCCCTCTGTAAATTCTCTAGAGTCTGTGCCGCTTCCCTGTCCCTGTGCTCTCCTGGCATCTCATCGACAGCATTGTCACAGGTTGTCTCTGCCTCCAGGCTCTGCTGTGTGTCCCTAGGTCCAGGACCCACCCTTCCCTAAGGAAGGCCTGGTTCATGTTCCCCGCTCCTTGCCTTCCCCCACCTTCCTGCCCCCACACCTCAGTCTCAGCCCCAGGTGCTCCCTGCTTGCCTAGGTACACCAGGTGACTTCGCGCCTCTGCTTGGCTCAGGCTGTGAACACTGCCTGTTGCGATTTCCTGCTGGCTCACCTTCACACTCGGCTCAGCCCTCCCCAGGACGCCTCCTCTGGTCTGCAGCTCACCCCCCACACTTACACAGCTGGCCTGAGTCATACCGCTGTGCAAGTTGTGTTCTTTCTGACTGCCTTTCCCGCTGCTTCTGAGTCTTGGAAAGGTCCAGTTGTGCTTGGGGCTCTCCTGATGTGTGTTGTACCGACCAAAGGTCTTCCGTGGATTCCACCTCCCCTCCTAGATCAGACCTGGGCTACCACGGGCGCCTTCTGATTGGTGCCCTCACCTCTGTCTCTGCTCTGTAAGCCCCACTACACAGTATTGTTTCTAGAACGACATCTCCCTCACTGTGGGACCCTCCTTGCCACAGTCCCTGTCCCAGACTCTTCATGATGGTCTGTTGTCTTCCTTCTGGGTTGCTCACCTGCCTCTCCACCCCGTACTCTGTCCTGGCTCCTAACACCTCATGTCCTCAGCATTTCCCTGGCAAAGCCTTCTCCATAGCCCAGGCCGACACAGATGCTGCTTTTGTGCTCCCAGTGTTGCTTTACCTCTTGGCTGTACCCATCCCTTGCCAGACCTGCCACATTGCCATTGCTGGCTCATCCTTTCTCCCTGTGCTGCCTATACTGCAGAGGGACCAACTCTACAGGGCCAGGGGACCCTTGATGCACACTCCCTGGACTGGCAGAGAAGCCAATGGAAGCAGAGCTTGGCCATGTAGTTCAGTACAGCTCCATGTGTGCCCTGCAGGGCAGAGCAGGGCTGGGGCGAGGAGAGGGCGTGTGGACAGCAGGCTGGGCTGCCCTCCTTCTGTATGTTCTCACACAGGAGCCCGGACAGCGGGGGTCCATGTTTGAACCTGGCCTACTAGGCTCTTAGGAAAGTGTGATCTGTCAAGACACACACTTGGAACAAAGTTTAAGGTTTTGTTGACTTCACTTTTGACTATAACAATGAAGTAGATGGTCACAGGCCTCCATCTGCAAGTGCTAAGGACAGGCTTGGTGGAGGACGTGAGTGTGGTGCCTGCTCTGTGCTCCTCCTTGCCCACCTCCAGCATTAGCCTCAGGCCGTGCATATGGCAAATGGCCAACAGGTTTTGATATATGCATGACAATGTGTTTCTCTTATTTTCAAGTTTATGAAAACTGTAATTAGAACAGTCTGTCTTGAAATGAATGTAGTTGCAGAGAGATGATGTTTTTATCTTTTTGGTGGGAAAATAATTTAGAAATCTAGCAAAAAGGACTATACAAATATGAAGAAATGCCAGATGTTTTACAAAGTACTTTTGTATCAGTAATCTAATTCGGTCTTGATATATTTCTGTAAAGTAACCATAGGTAACATCATCAGTCCAATTTAATAATATGGAAATTATATTTCAGAGAGATTAAATCAACCGCCCAGGTTCTCAGAAAAAGAGAGAGCAGGGCCTACATTAGACTTTGAACTTTGATATCCACCATTTTTATTTACCAAAGAAAAGCTACTACGTATGTTCCCTTTCCCATGAGCCAAGTACATTGTAAAAAGTAGTATTCATCTTTCCATTTTGCAGTGCACTCCCCCATAATGGGCAAAACACGGGCCTCTCGCCCTTTCTGGGGACCTTGAACACAGGAGGATCATTACCGGATCTGACCAACCTCCACTGTTCGGCCCCACTGCCAACCTCCCTGGACCCCAGCGACCACCTCTTGGGCAGTATGAGTGTGGGGAACAGCACGGGCAACCTCCCTGCCGCCATGACTCACTTGGGGTTAAGAAGCCCTTCTGGTAAGTGTCCTGCTTAGGAAGGCCTTGCCTGCTGGCTTCCTTACTGATGGCCTCAGCCCGTGGCCTGTCTAGTGTATCGTTGAATGAGAATGGCTCTGCTCTGGTACCTACTGGCCCTGTGCACATTTCATTTGGGGGTTCCATATGATAAACTCTAGGGCACAGCCCCATGCACCTCTGAGATTAAGGGAAGAAGATTTAGGAGTCAAGAAATAAGGGTAGGCCGGGTGTGGTGGCATACACCTGTAATCCCAGCACTCTAGGAAGTTAAGGCAGGAGGATCACAAGTTTGAGCCCAGCCTGAGCAGCTTAGTGAAACCTTGTTTTGAAATAAAAAATAAGAAAGGACAGGCAATATAGCTAGTGCACAGGCCCTGAGTTCTAGTAAAGAAAAATATGCATTTTATATTGGCTGAGCACTGTTCATAACTCTTACCAGTATATGATAGTGTCTTCCTAGATCCCTCTAGTTTCCCATAGTGGATTTCCAAAGAAGATATTTTGAATTTCAGAAAAGTCCAATAGAATCAATGAAAATGTTTATACTTAATATGTGTATATTAAGTAGAGATCTACTACCATTGAGAATTATTCAAGTGCTTGAAGATGGGGCCTTAGTTATACTAAAGTGCTGTGTGGCTGTCTCTGTATAGATTGTCTGCAGCTCAGACCCCCATGGCTGGCCTGAGACTACCAGCTGCTCTTGTCTTGTAGCTTCTGGCCCTGGCCATAATGGCACTGCCAGGACATGTGCTGGGAAGACATCTGAGGGATAGTCCATAGGTACAGGTGTGTCTTCTTCCCACCCTGCATTCAATAAGATTTGTCCACATAGGCCGGAGCTTGCCAGCCATAGAGTGGCATCACCTGGGAGGTTCTGTGAAGGCAGTGATGCTGCCGCCATGCAAGATAATTTTAGGTTTGCAGAACTGATTTCAGAGATTACTTTTTGTTTTGAGTTTTTCCTCTCTTTTTGTCTTTAGTAATAAGCCAGTTTTTTCATGCACTGAGTCTGAGTTTTAAATTTTAGAAATGAAGGTGTGTGCACAGGGCTAGTGCTATTGTACTGGTGCTGTTCGGGTCCAGAGTTTCAGAGAATGTGTGCTTCGAGGCCCAGGATGCTCTCCGGGGAGACGACAGCCTCTCAGCTCTGAGCTCGCTTGGCTTGCTGCGTAATGAAACTCTCAGAGCCTTTGGGGATTCTGGACTCAGGGCCTAGATGATCAGCCTTTGGGGTGAACTCTTAGTGAATGAGGATCCCAGGGGTCATGGGAGCTGTAGCAGCCAAAACTTTAGAAACATCTTTAAAAAGGTGGTGTTTTCTGTTTCGGGCTTTGACACTTTGCTTGAAGCTGAAAATTTCCTGTTTACTCATTGGTTGTTCTCTTCTTCAAAAAAGGCATCATTTTGTAAAGAACACAACAGAACTAATATCATGTTTTTATAGTTTATGTATTCCTTAAAATGCATGATACCTATATTTTTAAAAAGATGTTTCGACTTTCTGAATGAATTTTTAGAATGACATCTAAATCCAGATCTCTAGCTCTAATTATTATTTAAGCTGATCAGATCTCTGACCTTTTTCATGGATTGTTGGATGATAGGATAACTGGTAAGATTTCATCAAAGCCATCTTCCTATCTAGAAAAAATTTGCCAGCCAGCCAGATGTGGTGGCTCATGCCTATAATCCCAGCCCGCAGATGGCTAAGATTGTTCTGAGTTCAAGGCAGCCTGGGCTAGACAGTAACACTCTGTTTTAAAAAACGAAAAAACGAGCTAAACTACTTAATTATAACTTTTATCAAATACTTCTTTTTTTTTAATCAACATGAAACTGTACACAGCTCTGCTGACCCCAGCTACTAGTGAGTGAATAATGAGATGAACACTGAAACATAGCTGTTGCCAATGGAGATGTACGCAGCAGCAACATTTTCTCTTCGTGGGTAAAGCTGCCATAGGCCAGGCCTCGTGCCAGGTGCTGAGGACGCAGCAGGGAACAAGACAGGGCCCCTGCATCATGGAGGGCATGCCCTAGCGGCCTGTGCCATTGATAAACCTTTTCCAAACTTCATTGCTCAGACTAAGATTAACTCCCTCCTGGCCCCTGAAGAAACAAGAAATCATCAAAAACCTCCTTGTCCTCCCGTTGGAATAGACTGCGATGAGCAGTTTCCCACAAGCCCAAAACCAAAGAGAGAAGGAGCCTCAAGTGGGAGACAGAATGAAGTGCCCCTCCCTGTGACCCCCCAGTGTGTGAAGGGTAGGCAAGGACTGCAGTTTTCAATGAAAGGGTGTCCTCGGAGGCAGCAGAGGACCCAGGCAGTGTCTGGGACAGGCATTTAGAGGCTCTGAACAGAGCTGGTCTGGCCCTGGCTCCTTTCAGTCCTCAGAGCTGAGCAGACCAAACACTCATCTCTGCTCCCACTGTTTACCCAGCATTGCTCCCGCATGACTCTTTCCACATCCCCTTCCTTGGAAACGGTAGTCCTTGTCTCACTCCTGCTAGATGCTTGGTATCATCTCTTAGTGTGGGGGCATCTCCTTGCTGGTGGTTCATCTGACGTGTTTCCAGTAGGAGAGTCTCCCAAGAACTCCTTTACGTACAGTGTCACCATCACATATGGGTGGTAGGATGTTTTCTCTTATTTTTGGAAAGCAAAAGACTAATCTGAAACTGTAACAAATAACTTGTGAATATATTGTCTTCCAGGTCTGCAGAGTTCTCGGAGTAACCCCTCCATCCAAGCCACGCTCAATAAGATAGCGCTTTCCTCCTCCCTGAATAGCCACCCACAGACATCTGTCGCCAGTGTGTCTGCTCTGCACCCTTCACTGCGTCTGTTTTCTCTTAGTAACCCGTCTCTTCCCACCACAAACCTGAGTGGCCCCTCGAGGCGCCGCCAGCCCCCTGTTAGCCCTCTCACCCTCTCTCCCAGCCCAGAAGCGCACCAAGGCTTCAGCAGACAGTTCTCTGCCACCAGCCCGCTGAACCCATATCCTGCGTCCCAGGTAAATAGGCACATGTGCCACCGCCTCTGGGGGTGGCTTCCCTTCTCTGAGCTACTTTGGACTGGGTCCATAATTACACTAAAAGAGAGCAGAAGTGTGAATAATTGAGAACACATTAATGATTGTTTAATAGCAGATTTGTGGTGTGGATTACTCTTAAGTAAATCCTGAATAATTTGCAGTCACTAGCTCGTGAACTTGGGGCAGGATATAGAGATTCAGTCCAGATCTGTCCAAGATATCTAAGGGAAACCAGGATAGGATTTCCCAGTTGGTATGGAAAATCAATTATTGACTCTGACTACATTAAGCCACGAGGGAAAGCCAAAGAAAACATTTAGTATCTTCCTGAAGCTTTGATAGTAGATCAGACTTCTTCCCTAATTACCACTACAGATTTGAAGAACAATACTTTTATTGTTCATGAAATACTAAAACTGAGGATTATAGCTCAATAAAAGGAGTAAATGAAGTCTTCACGGAAAAAGACACATTTAGATGTCGCAGCCCATTATAGAAGTACAGGAAACTGGGCATGCTGGCACATGCCTATAATCCCAGCACTTAGGAAGCTGAGGTTTGGAAAATCGTAGCAAGTTCAAGCTCAGCCGGGGCTACATTGTGAGTTTAAGGCCAAACTGAACCACCAACAAGATCCCTTCTCAAAAAAAAAAAAAAACCCCACAAGTTTTGAAGCTGGGCTTTGGTGGCGCACTGCTATTATCCTAGCACTCTGTACACTTAGGCAGATTCTGAGTTCAAGCTTAGCCTCAGTAGCTTAGCAAGACCCTGTATGGAAAGCCTAAAAAGGCCTGGGGAAGTAGCTGAGGGCATAGGCCCTAATTTCAATTCCTAGTACCACTCAAAAGCGGAGAGAGGGAGGGAGGAGAAAGGAGGGGGAGGGACTGAAGTTGAAATGTAGCATTCTGACTAGTTAACTTTGTTTTTATTCTACACCCTTAGGGTGGTTCTCCTAAGCATACCATCAATGAATATATGAGTATATTTTTGCCCTGCTGGCCACTCCCCAGATGTGTTAGCCCAGCAGGGACTACTCACCCCACCACTGTGAATGAAGTTTAGGAGGGTGAGAAGCTGTCATCGGTAGTCATCCAATGCCGGGTTGGCTGTGGGGTCTTAACTGTGCGTTATCTCTCCTGTGCATGGGCATTCATTTCATAAATGTTTTTTGGTGGTTCTTTCTATGTAATATAAAAGTTATCTTGCTTTCTAGCTACATTTTAAAGACATTATATAGACATCCTTCTTTCAGGTGTTTGCACTTTTTTATATGTTTAATATTCAGATTTGTGAAATAACCTATATAGTTGAAAAGGAAATAGTTTTAAAGGCCTTGTATAAGAGCTGTCTGTCTCTGTCCTGTAAACCATATTTTTATACTGTCTGGAGATAGCTGCTGTCAACTCTCTTGGGTGACTCTTCAGTATAACCATATTAATCTGTGCTTATTTTGTTCTAGATTTTTGGTGTTAGGTGTCATCTAGTGACATCCTACCGCTGAAGATCAGGACCTGGTTTCCTTTTACCTCTCTTGCTGCCTCTGCCACATTCTCTCTGTGTCTCTCTACCTCTCCCTTTCTGTCTCTTCCTACTCACCCTCATTTATTAGGGTTTGAGTCAGAACAGTACTCAGTGCTTATTGTGCTGTGGTTATAATATAGGTAAGAGCTGAACCATATAGAAGATTATGAAATAACAAAGTAAACATTTACTTTCTTCCTAGGAGTTAGTAAGGTACCTTACCTTTTATTTGTTAATCTACTTTTTGTTTTGTTTCTGTGTAGTACCAGGGATTGAACCCAGGGCCTTCGCACTGAGCTACATCCCTGTCCCTTTTATATTTTTATTTTAAGACAGAGTCTCACTAAGTTGCCCAGGCTCAAACTCAAAATCCTCCTGCCTCAGTCTCACAGAGTGCTAGAACTACAGGTATGAGCCACCACCCACTTTCTGGGGAATTTCTGATGGCCTGACTGTTAGGGCTTCTCAGGCTGCTCACGTCCCTGAAGAGCACAGACATCTGACACCCGGGTATATGTCTAGATTCCAGCACTGTGACAGCCACACTGGGAACGAAGGCAGAGCTTTCAAGAGCTGGTAGTGAAACTTCTAGTAAACCCTGTATTTTCAGTAGAAAGCCTCACCCTGTGGGGTCCACAGTCTGACCCTGCTCTTTAGTGGCCAGCCCTGTCGGCTCCCAGTGAGTGACCAGGAGGCCAGGGGGGCACAGCAGCACAAGCCAGGGGAGGGCTCTGTGGGGCAGTGCACCCCGGCCTGCACTCCTCAGCACAAGAACCGTTTGGGGACACAGCAATGGCACACAGACAGATTGCTGGCTTAGCGCTGGCCTTTCCCAACTCTGCTGTTTTCCAAATCTGGTTGCCACTTTCTTTCCTCCCATATCTTTGTTGTCATTGCTTATTGTTTTAATATTGTATATTAATGTTTATCATTTAATATCTTTTCAGTAGAGTTTGGGGAGACAGCACACTAAGAGCCTTTTTCAACCTTCTATCTAACTATAAGTCATGACTCTAAAAGCAAAACATAATCTTCACTGAGAAAACAAAGGAAATTGGTGAAATTGGCGTATTCATGTTTGGTTTTTAAAAACAACAGAAATGTCACTGAGTGGGAAATGCTTTGTAGGGAAGTGAGATTTGAGACCCACTCAGAGGAACAGATGTAAGCTTTTCTCACACAGTGACATTTACTGCTAGGACTCAAAGCTCGTGGTGGCTTTCTTTTACAGATGGTGTCCTCAGAGCAAAGCCCACTGTCCTTCCTGCCCTCTGAAGTGCAAGCCCAAGTGTCCCCGCCACCCCCCTACCCCACGCCCCCGGAGCTCCCGCAGCCCCTCCTTCCACAGCCCCGCTCCCAGGAGCCCCCTGCTCCTCAGCCCCAGGCAGCCTCGTCCCTGCCCCAATCAGACTTCCAGCTTCTCCTGTCCCAGGTGAGTCTGTGCAAGAGCATCAGTCAGGGAGGAGGGGTGTGGTTTTCACTGTGGGTTCCAAAATAAATAGCTCCTCCTTCTTCCCTGCAGGGCACATCTTTGACCACCTTCTTCCCAGACATGGGCTTTGACCAGCAGTCTGTGAGGCCAGGCCCAGCCTTTCCCCCACAGGCGAGTGTTCACCTCTGTCCACCCTTCTTTGGTGGTCTGGATGGCCCCTTGCCCTAAACCACTGGCCCTGGCTGTTGTGTCACGTGTCAGGCCTCAAAGACTTAATGTTTGAACCAGTGCTAGGAAATTGATGGCACTGTAGGGTTAGGGTTGTAGAGACTCCAGTTCTGAAAGGGCCACAGTGGCTCTTTGTGCTGAGGAAACTGAGGCATGGGAGGGGGCAGTACTGGCTCTGGCAGTGGAGCTGCAAAGTGAGAACTGGTGCAGCCAGCTCAGCGTGAGCTGCCTGAGAAAGCTTATTACTTTCTTTTGCTTCTCCTGACACTGTCCATTTTTAGTATCTCTAGCTTGTATAGTGTTAGGGCCAGGGATTTAGCTCAAGTGTTGCTATGCCTATTTTGAAGCATAACCTATTGAAGCCTATTTTGAAGCCCGAGTTCAGTCCCTGGTACTGCAAAAACAAAAAAGAAAGAAAGAAAAAAAAAAAAAAAGAAGAAAGGAGGGAAGGAAGGAAGAAGGGAAGGAATAGTGTTTTGTGTTTTGTGGCACTGGGGATGGAACCCAGGTCTTGTACATGCCAAGCAAGCACCCTGCCAGTGAACCTCACCCTGGCTCTGCCTCCTTGTTTTCTGAGGAGGCTGTTTCAGACTATGTAAGAATCTGATAATTATCCCTGAAAAAATGGTGACCACACTTTTTTTTGTAGTACCAGGGATCAATGTAACAACCTTGTGGTGGATGCAAGGCAGGCTGCAGTGCCACTGAGCCAAATCCCCCACCTAGAAACTCCGTCTTTTGAGACATTTTTAAAAAAATAGTTAATTTCAGGAAAGGTATCTAAAAGAGACCTTAGCTCTATCCCAAACACACTGAGACTTTATCTTAGAGAGAAACTGGCCTGAGGTCCTTCCTGCTGGTATGATAAGAAAGGCTGCTTTGTCTTCATTTTTCCGGAGACCAGAGAAGAGAAGCAGAGAGGCCATTGAGTCCTTGGCCACAGATGGAGCCTGTCAAGCGTTCCCACGGATGGTAGTTGGCACCAGCCTCAGTGAGGCTGAGGAGGCCAGGCACCAGACTCAGGCTGCCAAAACTGTGACACAAGGGTCTTTGGGGATCCTGTAGCAGCTGGGCAGTGTGGACTGGGAAAAGCTACCTTTGGTGTAGACTTTGGAGGTGGGACTGTGGCCTGACAGGACTATCCTGTCTGCATTGTCGTGACAGCAGAGCACACTGAGGCCTTAGAAAGAAGGGAGTCCCCTCCCCTCAGAAGCAGAAGCTGTTCCTCACAATGTGACCTTCCATCCTTCCAGGTGCCCCTGGCACAGCAAGGTCCCCAAGAAGCACAGGACTCGTTTCACTTGAGACCAAACCCATATTCCAACTGTGGGAACTTCCCAAATGCCACCATGACGGGTGAGTGCAGCACTCTCAGCTTCTCCACCAACTGCATTTGCTGTGTTGTTACAGTCGTCCTTGTAAAACAGTTTCAACCACATCACATTATAATAAAGCCAAAAGAGAAATTCCCCTGCTTGGCCTTCCTGCGATGCAAGTGATTGGCCCCAAAGACCGTGAGGTGGTAGGGAAAGGGCCTGGAGGTCAGAACGTTTCTGAGTGATTGACAACCATTGCAAAGGAAAAAAAACTAAAAACATTGGCAGTTGTGGAACTGAGGGTCCAGAATGTGGACTCCTGGGCAAGAGCTGCCGGCCTGGGAACTGTGGGGACCCAGTGCTACCGTCCTGAGTAGGAAGAGGACAGCACGGTGTTGTGGGGGTTGCCATGGGGGACTCAGGACCTCACGCCTCCTAATCAGCACTGTTCTCCCTTCTCGCTGCTCCTTTCAGAAGATGCCAGCACCAGCCTGTTCAAAGACCTGAGCAGTGCGCTGGCAGGGATGCCTGAGGTCAGCCTGAACATGGACACCGCGTTTCCGCTGGAAGAGGAGCTCCAGATCGAACCCCTGAGCCTCGATGGGCTCAGCATGCTAAGTGACTCCAGCATGGGTCTGCTCGACCCATCTGTGGAAGAGACGTTTCGAGCTGACCGACTGTGAACAGGAGGCCACGGAAGGCAGATTTCAGAACCAGCCAAACTCGAGTAGAGTAGGGTGGAGACAGTGACCTCCTAGGACTGTAGCTGTCTCCGTTGAAGGCACCCTTTCTGCAGCTCCAGGCTCTTCTATGGTCCCATCTCAGACACCATGGCTTCTCTAGACTCAGAGCTACATCCTGCTTCTCAGGCTTGCACACACGTTGTGTTGCTGCTCTGGAACTTCCAGGGAACTGGAAAGCTTGTTCCCTGAAGCTTCCGTCTCTTTACTGGCTCTTTAGTCAGTCTCTGTGTTAAAGTAGGCTGCCACGTAACAGGAGGCTGCGGAAGCGCTGTGCTGTGCTCAGAACCACTGATCTCAGTCCACACTGAGGAAAGCCTGGCATGGGAGGTCTTCCGGGCGATGGGCTGCGGAGCTGGCCCAGCGTCACGCGATGGTACTGGAGCCCCACACTGCCTTCCCTAACCTGGCTGGGAAGGCGAGGTGCCTTCCAGCTGTGGACATTCCAGCGCTCGGCCCAGGCCATTCCAGCAAGCTGGGGCCCTCGCAGATGCCTTACTTATCGTATGAGAAGTTTAACTACCAAGCCTAGGACAGGCTTGAGGCAGGCAAAGTGAAGGCGAGTTTGTTTTCTTCCAGTCTGTAATCTCTTCTGCTGCTTTACACCTTTTCCTGAAGGACAGGAGGAAAAGGGAGACTATTTTATTCAGTCACTGAAAAGTCCCCTGACAAGGTATGAGCCTGAGAACTGTGGTCCTTCTCAGAGGTTGCGAAGAAGGAAGGGGCACACAGGTAGCCACAGATACAGGGGCCGAACACCAGATGAGCTAAAGCCTCCCTCCCTGGGGGCCAGCTGGGGCGCCCCCGCACTGAGCTCCTGCTTTTCGGAATGGGAGTTTCTCAGAGCCCTGTCTGACTGCACGCTCCCAGAGGACAGAGACTGTGCCTTATTCCTTACCAGGTCCCTAGCACCTAACAAGTGCCTGGCATGGAAACCACACTGCGTAATTGCATGCCGGTACGGTGCGCGTGAAGGAGTCTGCCTGGTCGAGAGGTGGTCTTCTGAGCTTCGTTTTCCTAACGCTGGTGCCTGTGCTCAAGTCACCACACACTTTAATATGCTTCTAACACTAGGTGGCCAGATCCACGGGAGACGGACCCCTTCGCCTTGGGGTTCTGCTCCACGCCATAGGCGGGAATTATTACCCGAGTAGATCCAAATGGCTGAGCAAACCCAGGCCTCCCAAGGGCTTGCACATGCAGGATCCTCGCGAGACCTGCACCACACGAGAACTTCCTTCTCACATCCATGCTTTGCTCCAAACTGCTTTGGAGATTTGTGCTGTGAGCAGGAAGTTCATGGTAAATGAAGGCCTAATTCACAGAGCTATCCTTACTCGTTAATGCCTTACCATACAGTAGTGTGAGCAGAATCTTCCCAACAGTGCCTGCCTCCGGGAACTGAGCCTGGGAGTAGAGCCCTGCAGGCCCAGCAGCCCTGCAGAGAGCAGCCGGGCACTGAGGAGGAGCAGGGTAGAAGCCTGAAGGGATGAGGGGCTGGGTGCGGAGCCTTTGTACCCAAGGCTGCTTGAGGAGCCAACCTCCTGTGCCGCGTCAAGGGAGTCTATCCTTGTCCCAGCTGGGGAGCTCACCAGCCCTTGCCCATTTCTCTTCTGTCTTGAGAGGCCTGACCTCTGACCTTTCCAACCAATCTATGGTGCATCACTCCACCCTCCATAGAACCCAAGACCTCTCTGCTCATTTGCCTGAGTTCTGCTGTTGAGTTACGAGGTCACGCTAGAGTCCTCCTCACCTGCAGGAAGGAGCTGTTGGCCTCTGCTGCAAGTCTTTCCCAGACACCTCCATACATGAGATCCTAGAGTGGGGTGACTCTGTTCAAGTAAAAGACGTTGCAGTTGGGATGGCGCCCAGCACCACAGTGTGCCAGCAGAAGTCATCAACTGTGTCAAAGACCCCTGAGGTGGGCTGTTGCGAGGCAGATGCCGATGTTGTGAGAGCTGTTTTTGCAGAAACAAAGGCCCAGAGTGATCCACTCTTTGCATAGTGCCTTACTCACCCCCGTGGACCATTGTATCACCGTCCCCATCTGCTTTGCGCACCAGGCCTACCTTACCCCTCCCCCCAAGACCATAGGACAAGTTATACTGTCCTGAAGCTTCTGCAGGGGACCAAAGGCAGGTGTCCTAGGAAAGTGGTGATGAGGACAAAGTGGTTTCGCACTGAATTAAGTTGGCCCTGGGTTTCTCCCTGTGATCTTTTCTGTGTGATGGTTTGGGCATTATACAGCCCACCCTGCTGGCTGCCGTTGAGGACACACCACAGCTAGTGTCACCTTGCCTCGGGCCTGAGCCTGTGCTCACTGCTGCCTTTGGAGCCAATTGGTCATGTTCCTCAGCACTGAAAGTAGCTCCAGACTTCAGAAAAGGCTATTTTTAAATATTTCATTTTGTCACAAGAAATTAGTCCTTTTACTGTCTTTTACTAACAGTTAAGTGGCTTCAAACTAAAAGCCTATCTGTTCCCATTTCTTTTTTCTCTGCTGTGGTTTTTAAGACATAGGGTGTTAGGAGACACCAGTCCTGCTCGTATCAGGGTCGCGTCTCTTCCCCTTCACCCTGTTTCGTTCTGTCAGGTGTGCGTTACCTGAGGGAGACGTCGTGTGTCCACATCCATGCGCATACCAGAAGGACTTCCGTCCTGACCCCGCACAGCTCTCTGATTTGTGTGCAGGTGGTTCCGAGCTAGCAGGGCTCCACTGCTTTGTGTCCGGGACCATCACAGCAACGAATCAGACTTCCTGCCAGTGTCCGAACTCCCAGGGCCCCTTGTTAAACAATATTTAAAGATTGGATTTTGTATAAAGTAGCTTCCGAGTTTTATAATGCATCATTTTACATCTTTCATAATTAAAAGCAGCACAGTAAAGTGTTTGTATACAGCCAGTGTCCTTCTTCAGCCCTGGGGCAAAGAACTGAGGAGCATCTGCCGGCTTCCCTGATGCTGTTAACACACCTCAGGACACACAGACCCTCTGTGACAGGTGCCAAGGACAGAAGGCACCCTGCAGATCCTGACACCACACCAACATGAGGATGGCTCCTGAGAGCGTCCCGCCTCACACCCTGGTGTCCAGAGCTCTGGCTTCCACTCTGGTCCGTATGCGCCATGTTCTTTGAGCCGACTGTGAGTTCCATCCCAGCCTTGTCCTCCACGATGCCCTCAGCGCTCACTTGCTGCTATGAGCTGCCACAGGGCCTCGCTTTGTGGTTCAGGCTGGCCCTGAGCTCAGCCTCAAACTCACATCACAGCAGTCCTCCTGCCTCTGCCTCCCAAGTGCTGGGATTACAGGCCTGAGCCACCACGCCCGGCACTGTGGTATGTGGTACTGGTTGCTGCTGGGCGTGAGTCTCCACACCCAGTATGGTATGTGGTTACTGGGCCCTTGTGGTTACCGAACCCAGGCCCTTGCGCTTGCAAGACAGGCGCCAGAAACCCTGAGCTAAATCCCCAGCCCCCATCCTTCTCTTCTTGATCCTCTTTGGACTGCTGAGTTCTCCTCTGGCCCAGCGACTCCAAACTTCTCTCAGGCACCTCTCATGCCCCCCTGCTCCTACCTGTGCCTCTCCCTGGTAAACTTGTCTGGCTGTTTCTACACTTTGTGGGTATCCTTGGACCTTCTGCTCAGCCTTCTCAGTCAGCCTCTGAATGCCCCTCAGTCGCCCTCCCCTAAAACAAGCACCAGGCAACCTTCCTTCTACCCTGGTTTCTCCTTCCCTGAGAGAGATGGAGTGCTTGCTCCGCCCCTTCCCTCCCTTCCCACCCTTCCATCTGTACCCCTCTAGTCAGCTGCTCTGAACTCTCCCTGCTCAGCCCTGCCCTGACAGTGGAGCCCTCGGTCCATTCCCCTTTGTTCTGCATCTCCCAGTGTGCCTCCTCCTCCCTGGCTTTTCATGCATCCTCCATGTGGGTGACCCTCTCAGCCCCATCCCTCTTGTCTGTCAGTTTGGGCTCATCCCCACTCTGCCCACCTGCCTGCAGCAGCAGCCAGCAACAGCGCTGCACATGTGCTGCTGCCTACCCGATCAGCTCCCAGTAGGACCCTGCTCTCCCACACTCTCCTGTGGAGACTTACTGGCTCCTTCCTCTCTGGCCCTCCCTAAGCAGTCAGCAGAGAGACCAGTTTTAGTCTGTGCTCAGTGTTCTCTCTGCAATGGGACAGTAGCACCTTTGTGTCACAGTGCTGGGAGGGTGAGAAGAATGTGCACAAAGCAATTAAAATTGTGCCCAGCACAGGTAAGTGCTCCATACATGTCAGTTATGGTCACTATTCTTCGCTGCACGGATCTGTCACCCTTTCCAAGACAGTGCCCATAGTCCTTGGAAATACTGAATTTCTGTCATGTTCCCTTTGAAATATCAAGTCTTGGGACTGGGAGAAATACTTCAAACAGATTTTATTTGGTTTTCTTTGCTTACTGAGTGCTATCTGCTGTGCAAGTATGGAAATCAAGGTTTACTGGGGCTGTGTCCTGATGCGGGCACTAGATGGAGCTGGGGCTGCAAAAGTGGCTCTAGGGGCCGAGACAGGCAGCCGGCCACCGGACCCTCCCCTGCAGCCGTGGCTTAGGGTAGCAGCGGCCATGGTAAGAATTAAATCTGTGACCACCGGGGTCTATCAAGACTCTGTTTGGCACATGTCTGTCATAGCAACCCCAAAGCAAGGCCCAGCAAGGATAGTTTCTCAGGTCTGCATATGAGAAAACAATCCCAGAGGTCCCTCAGCTAGACCTGGAGGCCTATGGCCTTGCACTCTGACTCCGAGGACCCCTGATGGGCAGCTTCCCCTTCCCACAGCTCCCAACCCCAAGGCTCAGAAGTGCATCGCAGGCGTCTGGTGGGACACCGGTCAACACTGCCTCTGCCCAGGCCACCTTTGAGCTGAACAGTGCCCTTGCCTGGGAGCCTTAGGCCGGCCTGGAGCTGCCACCCTGTGCAGGTTGCCGGAGGGAAGTGGAAGCCTGGCCAAGGAGCTTTTTTTCCCCCTCTTCCTCAGAAATGTATTTTAATATTTTCAGAAAAGCTTTACTTTTATAAAAATAATACGTGCTCATTATAAGTGTGACTCTCTAGAGTTCCAAAATCAAAAATTTCAAGTGATCTAGAAACCCAGGATCCTACGACAAAATCCTGGGGATGCTAAGAGATCATCTATGTACACACAGAACGCGCTCAGGCTGCTGCCTGGAAACACTGAAAAATGAGCTCAGACAGTACCTGGACTTTAGAAAAAGGATTTAAAGAAGAGAATGAAAGGAAACAAAAATGTACGTCACTGAAGAACTTGCCAAGCTGCAAATAATGACACTGTCGCTACGTGTCTGAATTATTTCTCTGAAAGAGACCTAGTAAGTGGCTGTGTTTGTGCACTCAGCGTCGGCTACAGGTGGCCTAACCGACACCCCAGCGTGGGGCGAGGAAATGAGCTCGGCGCCACTTCCCATTTCCTTCCCTCCAAAATTCTGTGAGTTTGCATTTTGATATTGTCCAGGTTTACACTACTTACATCCTGTCCCGTAGCCATTGTTCCCACCATTGTTCGGCCCCTTGCTGTGTGCGGATCCTCTGCTCTCCGCCTGTTTTCCCATCCGGAGTTATGTTCACTCCCCCTCAGAGCCTCAGTCATCACCATGAATCTTCCAGCCGAGCTGAGCTGCTCACGCAAGCAAGGTGCAGCTCAGGGCAGCCCGAAGTGCAGAGCAGGTGCTGTGAAGCAGGCTCGATGTCACGGGAGACAGCCACACACACCTGGACACACCTCCCAGTATGATTATCCGTGGAGAATCTAGCTCTTGGCCTTGTATTTAGAGATACAGAGTTGATATTTTAGAATGTGGAAATGAAGAAAATGAATGTTCCTATAAGCATATGAGGGGACCCTGCTCCCCGTTCATACTTTGTCCTTGAGATAGCAGTGCTTGTCCCTCCCCACCTTCACTGGGAAAAATCCCCCTACTTCTCCTTCAAGGCCTGCGTGGACTGACTCCTCCTCTATGAAGCCTGCTTTGAGGTTTGAATTACTGTTAGGCTCATAGTTACTTCCTCTGCTCCCTCTGTGGAAAGAGTTGACCAATGGCTACCTTCCCCACCCTCGTCTGGTGATTATCCCATGGTCTTTGCATATCTCTGGCCCTTTTTAATTTGTGTTTTGAGACAAGGTCCTGAGATATCACCCAGGCTGGACTTGAACTTGTGATCCTTCTGCCTCAGCCTCCCAGAGTTCTGGGATCACAAGCATGTGCTACCACATAGGGCTTGTCCTTGGTCTTTTAAAAAAGTGATTTTCTGTCAGCTGCCCTGGGTGCCTCTTATCTATTCAGCTCCCCAACCCAGAGGGTGGGTACCTGTGGGCTGTGCCAAGTCTCAACACCCACCTCCAGGTGCTCTGGGCTCTGCTGTGTCACTTGCTCTGGCCAGTGAGATGTTTGGAGACAGGATCCATGTGAAGCCTTGACATGGCCATGGCAGCATGACCTGTCCTCGAGTCCTTCTGCCATCGTCATGAGCACAGCTGCCCTAGAAGAGACGAGACAGGATGGACCGTAAGACATCCTGTGCCCAGGAGCCGATCTGGCCAGGGCTCCTTGGAGCTGGGAGGGCTCCGTAGGCAGGCAGACTCAGGAGCTGGAAGCCCTGGAACCCCAGGGCCACCCGCTATCAGCGCCACTGTCCCAGACGGCAGATCCACCTCTCTGTGCCCTCTGCTCGTGACTGCACAGCAGATTCTGGTGACAGTCTGTCCTCTCTCTGCCTGTGAGCAGCTCGCAGCACCGCCTGTGCCCGATTCGTTCCGACTCCTGCTACCCCACGTCTTTCCACCTGTACCTTCCAGTCTGAGAAGCAGCCCAGGGCTCCACTTCAGAGCCCGTCACTTCTGGGAGCCTCAGGAGCCAAAGGGCCACTTCCCAGGAATGCATGAAAACAAGGAGGAGACCTATTTTAGTGCTGCAGTCTCGCCTGTCCACAGTATGTCCCCAAATGTCCTGCCAATGGCTGGGACTGTGGGCAGTCCTGCACCTGTCTGTACATACAAGGCACAGGAAGAGATTAACAATAGCAATAAATAATAAAACAGAACCATCATACCAATGTACTAAAAAAAGGTATAATTTATGAATTATGGATGGGGATAAAAACAGTGGCCTATATTCTCAGCTACTTGGGAAACTGAGGCAGGAGGATTGCTAGAGCCTAGGAGTTAGGGGCCAACCTGGACAACTAGAAGGACCCTGTTTCCAAACAGTTATTTTTGTTTATTTCTGGAATTTCCCATTGAATATTCTTGGACTATGGTTAACTGCAAGTAACTAAAACTCTGGAAAACAACCACAGATAGAGGGTCACTGCTTTGTACATGGAGCACCACAAGGAGAAAATCAAGCTTTTTGTCCAAATATAAACAGAGCCTAGGAAAGCTGCTTCCCAAGTACCTGGAGCAGGGAGGGCCATTGCGTAAAAGGTCCCCCAAGGGCCCAGCAGAATGGGAACCCAAAGGCAGAATTCCAGACAGCTGGGGAAGGCAGGGGATAATGTGTCTCCCACTCTGCCCAGCAGCATCTTGCGATGACAGTCTCAGTCCCCTCACTTTTGAATGGATCATCACACCCAGGATCCTGGAGAATGAAGGAAGCCAGGACCACAGGCACAGTGGATGTGTGCAGGGCCAAGACCAGTGCAGCCTTGCTGGGGCCAGAGACCTGGCTTCAACTCAGATTTCCACGCTGACTGCCTGGGGCTTCTCTGAGCCTCAGTTTGCTTAACTATCAAATGGGGATGGGAACATCTACATCTTGGGGTAGGCGCTGCTTGAATGTTTGGTGTCATTTTTGCTGTTACCCTTTCTACTACACAAGTCTATGGTTTCTGGACCTCACAAAGGCGAGAAAAGGATTTGTGGAGAATTGACTCTGTCTTCCGGGCGCACACAGTGGCCACTGCATCTCTTGGAGGAACAGCTCCTGGGTGTAGGAGCCTCAGGACCAAACTCAGATGACTTGTTCTTGACTTGCTCCTAGCCTGGCCCCATAAGTGCAGCAGCTTCCTGTAAAAGCTCCGCAAACCTTGGAGGCCTGTCACTGGTTTCAGAGCAGAGACTTCAGGCTGTCCTCCCCCAGAGCCAGAAAACAGAGCCACGATGCTTGCTCTGTCCCCAAGGTCCAACCTGGTGACCTGTCCCGGAACTGGAAGAAGGAATGGAGAGAGGTAAAGCCCAAGAGTCACTAAGCCTGAGAGAGCAGTGCCTGGAGGGAGATTCCAAAGACACCTGCTCACTGCTCAGCCGACTTGCTCTGGTCCCCCAGGCCAGAACTGCTCCAGCTCACTGCTGTGCAGACTGGCAGCCTGGGGAGCAGCCTGGGCACGTGGCCACTCTGTGTCCCCATCTGCCACATGTGGCCGCTTTGCCTTCTCTTGATGATCAGCAGCCTGAGAGCTGGTGAAGGGTGTTACTCCTGCAGCCAGAGCTCCCTGGCTGGCTTTGGGGACTTCCTATGTGACACCGCCCCACTTCCGTCTGGAGCAACACAGGGGCTGATGTTCTCTGGAGCCCTAGGGAGAAGCTCAGGCTTTGACAGCGCGTGAGGAAGACAGGAAAAGCAAGAAAAAAACAGCTACGGGAGCTTCTGATGTGGAAGGCCATGCAAGCCCAGGCTCTGGGCTCAATTTATGATTGTTCTTATGATGTCTACTGATCGCCATCATTAATAGAAGGGAAAGAAAGCGTATTTGAGACCAAATGGAGAGGGTGCTGCTACCACTCCACACAGTGCCCTCTACTGGTCTCTCACTGCCTCGCAGGGGCCATTAAGGGACATCTAGCCCAAGACCCCAGCCTGTTGGGCTAGAGGTCAGTTTTTAATTTTTAACTCAAAAAATGTCTACTTAGTCATCTCACTTAAATGAATACGAGTGTGACTAACACATGTGAGCTTGTTAAACAGTCAGTGAACTTGGTGAAATGATCCTTCTTTGCACATGGCCTGATTCTTGGCCTGAAAGTTTGGGGAAAATGAATTTAAAAACCACAAGAAACAAATAATAAGAAGAATCAATTATGTGCTCACATTAGAATTAACAACAGAGATTGACTGAAGATGGAAGCTGAGCACTTGTTCCACTTTTCCATCTCACAAATCTCTAAACATAACCAAGGAAGGATATATTTTGAAAATCTGCAGTTGGGCTAGACACTTCAAAGGGATGTCCTCATTTTCAGAAATTATGGAGAATGAAGGACACTGGAAAGTGAATGCAGATAGATGGAAATGAATGGGCAGTGAAAAGTCCAAGCTTCAGTGTGCTCAGAGGAGGAACTTGGGAAGGGCAGCACTGGCCTCAGGGACACCTGAGCCGGACAGGGGAACAGCTTGGCCCTGGAGCTGGTGGGCGTGGCGAGGCCTCACTGCTCTCCCATTTGCTGTACCAGGCAGCCAGGAGCAAATGTGGGAGCAGACAGCAGAGATAAGCAGCTGGGGGAAATGATTTAGTGGACAGGTGAGGACAGGGCTCGTTTCCTTCCTACACAGTGAGCCCTCTAGCAGTACGATAATGCCCAGTGGGCAGCAGAAAACCCAGGGCAAAGGTATGACCAGGTGCTCACGGAGGCAGAGATATGAATAACTAAGAACCATACGAAAGGACTCTGGGTTCACTCATAACTAAAGATGTGCTCATTTAAATGACAATTGGACACATTTACTTACCATTAGCAAAGACTTGGAGAGGCTCCCCACGCTCACTAGGGCCTGGCAAGTGTGTAGGCATCAGCCATGTTGCTGATGGGCCACAGGCTGGCACAACCTCTCTGGAGGACAATTTAGCGTCCGCTATTAAACAGAATTGCTGAGGTCCTTGGAAGGAAATGGTAAAATATTATATACTCTTGGAGGATAGGAAACCTTTCTAAGTAAAATCTAGAAGCCCTAAAGGAAAATGGATTTGACATCATAAAAACTGAAGTTTGATGGAGCTAGAGACCAACAAATGCAAAGGACAAGTAACAATGTGTCTGACATGCCTAGTAGCCCTCAAATATGAAATCTATGTTTTTAATCCATATTCCCTAAGTACAGAAAAACATAGGGTAAAGCTTTCCATTTGAATATATAACTAGGCAAAGGATAAGAGCAGGCAGTTCACAGGAGAAGCCCAAATGGCCAGCCATCCAGAGTGACATTTATGTCCTTTAGAGATCAAAGAATTGCATATTTAAAACTGATAATATCTAGCATCAGCAAAAGAAAAGAAATCCTCCCATATACTCCCAGGCATTATATACTGGTATAATCTTCAGAAGGGCTTTCGGAAGAACTATTGACATGTCAAATATGCAGATAAACTTCTAGCACTCTACCCTTGGAAACCCACTCAACTGTACTTGAATATGTGGCCAAACACACCACATCAGAGGACTCTTTGTATTAGAGAAAAATTAAAAGGCCACCAACATAATCAAAGGCTGGGAAAGGAAAGGCCTCTCACGGGCCAAGTGTCCGAGCCATACGCAGCTGCTTCCCCAGGAGAACAGCAGAGAATGAAGCATTTTTTTGACAAGGCATTGAAGTCACAGCCTGTCCTTGGTCACACAGGCCAGGGTAGAAGGGACACCAGGTCAAAACACTGGGAAGCCAGGATCACTGGTTGGCCGGCCAGATCCCACGAGACTTTATCAGTCCCTGTGTAAAATCCTCTCATGGCTTCTGAGCAGGGTCCGCAAGGCCTGGCATGTCCTGGACACTGCGCTCACTCTGATCTCCTTACGCTGCTCTTCAAAATGGAAATGGCACCCTCATCTGCCCTCCACACCCCCGACCACCGGGGAGCTCTGCCCCACACCTCCCCAGGCCTACTTCCCGGTCATCTCTCTGGTCCTCTCCTCAGAGACTTCCTGGACCACTTCATCAAATGTAGCTTCAGCCCTTACTGTTACTCCAGGCTCATTTTGTGTTAACTTCTGACTGGCGCTGATCTCTACTCAAAATTATTATGCGTATGTGTGTGCGTGTGTGCATGTGTGATACCGGGGGTTGAACCAAGACCTTCACATTGAGCTACATCCCAAGACTGTTATTATTTTAATTTTGAGACAGGGTCTCACCAACTCATTAAGTTGGCCACACTGGGCTTGAATTTTGCAATCCTCTGCCTCAGTCTGCCAAGTGCTGAGAGTATAATCATGCACCGCCATGCCAGCTAACAAGCCCCTTTAAGTTTGCAAACATAGACACCCCAACACGAAAATGTTTTCATTAATAAAGAGGAATGTTTGAGTTACGTTATCTGCTGACAAGCAGGCTATGTTGTGAAAAGGAAATCAAGCAAACAGCCAATGACTCTTTTCTGTAAAGAGCTACTCATACATCCTCAAGTGCCTCCGACGGTCCTCTAGGAGGATTCCAGAGGGGGGCGCCATCTTCACACGAGCAGGCAGCTCTGGGCAAGCTCCTGCGTTGGACCCACGGTCCCAGTCACCAGGCGAAGGCAGTCAAATCCTCCCTCTCAACCCTGCACAAGTCTGGACATGTGTGCTTGTATCTTAGTTTTTAACTGAAAAAGTTTAAAAAGTGAAAAAGAATGAAGTAAAAGAAGCTTATAAAATGAGGACATGAAAGCAAGCATTTTATACAGCTATACTGTGTGTTTTGAGTATTATTAGAAAAGTCAATGAAAAAGCTTATAAAGGTAGAGTGAGCTAAGCTTAATCTGTTCTTACAAACTGATAATGTCTCTTGACCCAAGAATGGCTTCAGCACAGTGATTAAAGTGGGCCCTCTGCTCTTCCCACCATTGGCTCATCCTCAGCAAAATCCTAGCCCTGCTGCAGCGAGGGCCCTGGGCGGGTGTACCATCTCATCTTGTATGCCACATTTTACTGTCTCTGCCCTAGATTTAGATGTGTGAAGTTCTGGGAATATTCCCATTGTGATCTGGGTGCCCACGGTGTTCGGTACAGCACAGGCCACACCACACAACGCGGGGTGCAGCAGGCCCAGCCAGGTGTGTGTGCATCGGAAACAAAAGCAGCCACCTTGCCCTTCTCAGAACCCACTCCCTCTAAGTGACACAGGAGCGTAAGTCAGAGGGCGCAGAGAGAGTTGGCGGCTTCACTCCAGAACTCCAGCCTTCCTTCCATTCTCCTGCTGTCTTCCTGGACTTATCTGTTGCTGGCCTAGAGCACCTGGCTCAGGGCTCTGAGAACAGCCTTGGTGGGCAGTGTGCTCTGTCAGTCAGTGTGCCAGGCACTGCCCATGCATATGCCCCTCACCACCATGACAGAGGCCGGAAGCCCAGCATAGTTTGCTTGGGGAATGGGGGGCCGTGAGGTCCCCATATCCGCCCAGAGATTTTTCACAACCAGCTATTTGGAAGGACTGAGGTCCCCAGGGACTCCCCAGACATGGCAGCACCTGGAGCCTAGGTCCTCACCTGTCCTCCTTTCCTCCTGTCCACTGCAGTGGTCAGCTCACACCTGGGGATGTTCACTTCATGCAGCAGGTTGGTGAGAAAAGTCCCTGAGCCTGTCATTGTCAGGATGTCCCCAAAGCGCCTCCAGGCAGCCCTGCACAGGGCCTGCAGCCTGAGCCAGCCCACTGCCCACCAAGGTCTCCTGGGAGGTGTCACCACCCTGGGTGTACTCAGAAAGGAGGCAGCACTGACTGTACCTTGGGGACAAAAATAAAACTCAGTCACTTGAGTGTCACACTGACAGCAATGTTGATTTCATGATTGGGGAAAAAAGGGACTGAGTGTCTGAGCAGAGACGTACTTCGCAAGTTTGACAGTCCTGACTGACATGACAGTCCCATCCCTCTGACGGAAAAGCCACTAAATGCCACCCCACCCCCTGAAAGACAAGAATTTCGCTGGAACCGACACAAAACAGCAGCCCCATCACCCTGGAGCCGGAACAGTCTGGTGGGAGACACACAGAGAGCGTGCAGTGTCAGGAGAGGGCTGCGCCTGCCAGGCCAGGCCCAGCAGCCAAGACGGGTGGGGTCTCCGTGTCCCCTTTCTCAGTCTCTCTCTCTCCTTTTACTCCTCCTGCACAGTGGGAAGGACATCCAGAGTCTCACACTCTACCACCGAGCTACATCCTCAGTGTTTTTGTGTTTTTTTTCTTTTTTTGAGGTAGGGTCTTACAAAATTGCCTAGGCTGGCCCCAAGCTTAGTCTTCCTGTCTCAGCCTCCCAGAGTGCTAGGATTGCACGCATGTGAGTGATCTCTCTCCCTGACTTGCTGCCCATGGTCTCCATCTCTCAGCACAGATCTCTCACCTTGCTTCCCTGAACATCTGCTTCTACCCCATCCCACCCCACCCCACAGGCCAACTATTGATTTGTGTCCCTGGTAGCTTGGCACCTGCATAGACAATCTCACCTGTCTCTAGGCATCCTGGCAGATAACACTTGACAGCCTTGGGATAGTTCCCTCTGGCCTTGGGCTGCTGGGTGTGAGCCCTGAGTTTGAGTGGAAAAGAGCCCACTCCAGTGTGGCAGTGGGTGTGACAGCACTCATAAAGAGGCAGTGTCTGGGGCACAGCTCAAAAGCAGATGTCTGTGTAGGGCAGAGGATGTACTGCGTCGCACAGTAATGGTGTGTGTGTGTCGTCACAAGCTTGCGCAAATCTGTAGAACATACAAGAGCCCTGGTGAGTCAGTATGGGTTCATTGACCATGACAAACACTCCACTCTGGTGGGGGAGTCGCTAATGGGGGGCTTCGGAGGGGCTCTCTGTACCCAGATCTTCATTTTTCAGTAAATCTAGAACTGGTTGGTATAAAAAAGTTGTTCAAAAATTATTTTTTAAAATTGTTTTACGTTTGTAAACTATGTATTTGTAGTATGTGATGGTCACATTCATCACAGAGGGTTGACACATGGATATAACACATCTTAATTCTTTTAATTTCTCCTTCCCTCCTCTTCCTCCTTCTGTTTCTTCTTGGTCCTCTTCCCATTTACAAAAGATGTATTTCCCTGTAATTAATATATATATGGACCAGCAATTTAGCTAAGTGGTTCTGGTGCCTGCCTTGCAAGTGCAAGGGCCGGGGTTTGATCCTGTTAACCACATACAATACTAGGCGTGGAGACTCACACCCAGCAGCAATCAGAACCACTTACCACAGTGCCGGGCGTGGTGGGTCACACCTGTAATGCAAGCACTTGGGAGACAGAGGCAGGAGGATTGCTGTGAGTTCAAGGCTGTTTAGGACCAGCCTGAACTACAAAACCAAGACCCTGTCTCAAAATAAATAAATAATTTAAAAAAAAAATACTATCAAATACTTCTATGTTAAGAGCCCCCCAAAAAATGTGTCCCTGGAAATTCCTGAGGAGAACCTGCCTGCCTCTCTGCTGATGCTTTGTGCTCCCCTCTGCATATTTTACAAATATATTCCTAAGACTTACCAAAAATTTGTTACTCACGTGACTGTGAAATAAGATAGTAAAATGATGTCCTTGTACTCTGAGATTCTGGCTAAAAGGTTTTAAAGTTGCTGTAGCAACTCCACATAGCCTCTGCCTAATTTAAAGATAGTATAATTATGGATCAGCCTTGACATTGCTAGGAGTCTATGTAAAAACTTGGCCCAGAAAGAACTGAATCAAAATGTGTGGTTTCCTTGATATCATAAGGCAAGATTTCATCTAAAATGTCTCCACATTGTCAGAGACAGCTCTGGGAGCAAAGCTCTTTCTCTGGCCTCTGGGAAGGTCAGGAGGTCAGGTAGGGGTGGCACCATCTGGACACTCAGGCAGCACTGCTGGGAGAGTCGTCTGTGTTAGGGCCTGAGCACTGGACAGACCACAGAGGGAAGATGTGTGCCCAAGCTCTTTGTAATAATCCAGCGCAGCCACATTCTGCCACCCTCAGTCACAGAGACAGTGACTGTCATTTAAGTGGCCCTTTCTCATCCACCACATGGAAGGTTGTCTTGTATTTCCAGAGGATTTTGTGAAATCATGGTTTGTCTCATCTCAGAGAGTTACAGAGCCAGGTCCACCCTCCTGGCCTAAGCAAAGCAGCTCTAATTAGATGTGTTTTACTTATTTGCCTAATTTAATTGTTATTTGATGGGTTGTTCATAGCTATAGTCTCCGATCCAGCCCTGCAAAGGTCAAACTTATAAATCACGTATTTCTGTAATTCTAGATGACTGCTGATGATTTTATGTAAAACATCAGCTGATGATTTCTGACTTCTTGCTTCAGAAGATGGAGATGAAGTTCTGTCTTATCACACACCCTGTCCCCCGCAGGCTCCCACAGCCTCACACAAGCACACCCTTCCGCTCCACATCTTCCTAAGTGAGTAACAACAAAATGTAAGTGAGTCAGTAGTGTATGTTTCCCCTGGCTGTAACAGACACATTCGTTCCTCAGGCCCAGGAAGGGTCAAGGTGGAGCTCCAGGACAGGTAACCACCAAGAGTCCTGAGGAGCAAGCCTGAGATAGCAGGGGAGCTGGGGAGCTGGGGGGGAGACTGCGCGTGCAATGGCCCAGGGAATTCTAGATAGCGGGTCCCTGGGGATGCAAGGCAGAGAGGAGGAGCTGGGATGCCACAGGGAGCCCCCCAACCTGGGGACAGTGCTGCCTGGGAGTTTAGTGCAGAGCAGTGTGTGTGTGTGTGTGTGTGTGTGTGTGTGTGTGTGTGAGAGAGAGAGAGAGAGAGAGAGAGAGAGAGATTTGTATCTTGGTGAGATGCCTGTGGTACCCATGACAACACGTGAGAAGGGGTGTTACAGTTTAGATCTAGAATGTCCCCCCAAAGCCTCGTGTGCTTGAAAATGGAGCTTTGGCAGGTGATTGCATCTCCAGGTGCTATAGTCACCAGGGATTGATCCTCTGAGTTAAGAAGTGAAGGTGCTGAGGTGGGGTCTGGGTGCAAGAGCTGGGTCCCTGGGGTGTGATCTGGAAGGGTAAACCTTTGTCTCTGGATCCTCTCTTCTCTCTCTGCTTCCTGGCTACCTTCCTTCACCTCGCCCTTCTGCCATAACAGTCCTGTCCTAGAATCAGCCATGCACTGGGCCCACAGAAGCCATGAGTCAAGTGAACTTCTCCTCCTGTGGGTTGGGGTGTCAGATATTTTGTCCCAGTAACTGGGAAGCTGACTAATATGGAAAGCATGCTCCAATGCAGTTGTCTGGGTCAGAAGTGACACTGGCCTGGGGGAGCAGGCAAGACCCACACAGGCAGGGACCTGGTCAGACAAAGATGCTGGCCATGACTGTGAAAAAGAAAAGGCTGGATTGGAAGGGAAGAGGGTGAGCTCTCACTTGCACCTGTTGAGCCTGAGGTGTGGGTGGGATGTGTGTGGGGTGGAGGCTGAGGAGACAGAATCAGGGTTGGAACAAGTTGAAGGAACATGTTTTTTAAATTACTAGTTGACTCTAGAATTTCTGTTAAGAAATTGGCTTTGTGTGGGAAAATGTCGTGCTAAGAACTTACTGTAGTTGAATAGGTGAAACTCCCACTCGGGAAGGGGCAGGAGCCAGTAGAGCCGAGACTCAGAGGAGGGGAAGGTACTCGGA
The DNA here is from genome assembly GCA_004026965.1 of Petromus typicus. NCBI lineage: Eukaryota > Metazoa > Chordata > Mammalia > Rodentia > Petromuridae > Petromus > Petromus typicus. The sequence continues at coordinate 9,362 of PVIR01016599.1, read as the reverse complement.
TACAGACAGGACGCTGGCATTGCCAACACAAATGAAGGCAGAAAAAAGAAAAAGAGGAAAAGGAGTCTTTCCAGGGAGGAGGACCAGGAAGCTGAGAACAGGACTGAAGAGAGTCCTCTTCAGTACAGGGGTGGACGTGGCAGGCACTGTGGGCCGGAGGGAAGAGTGACTGGTCGCAGGAGACTCGAGCTTTGTGTCCTCCTGAGCCATCTGTGGAGGTTCTAGCCCCCAAGGCGATGGCAGTGGGAGACGGAGCTTTGGGAACGCTGGGGAGGGAAGCCCGGACTGAAGGACCCAGGTGCTCTCACTGTCCTTTCCCCGTTCTCTGTCTTGGGGATCAGCAGTCTGTGGGGCAGAGCGGCCCTCACAGACCTGACTTCTGACTCCCCCATCTTGTTCCGGCCAATGGAATAGAGGGTGATAAATACTGTCCTGTGGGTTATAAGCCACTTTGATTGGGGTACTGTGTTACAGTGGCCGGAAGGGACTAAAACAATAGTAGATAAAGCACAGTGCAGAAAACAGACAAAATGTTCCAGAAATGTGACCGAAATGCCCTGAGAGTCCTCCCCCAAGGCCTGCTGGCCGACTGATGCCACCACACCAGAAGAGGAACAAACCACTGGACTGTGTGTGGTTAAAGTCCCAACCCAAATCTGCGTGCTGCCTCGCCCACAGAGACACCTTTGACAATTCAGTTACAAAATTAATATGGGATATTTAAATATTTTTCTGGAAAAATTTGCCCCCAAATTGTGCCAATTATGAAGTCAAATGAGCCCACTTAAATAAAGAAATGGAAGGATGGGGATTTATCTCAGTGGTTCTGGCACCCGCCTTGCAAGCACAAGGTCCCAAGTTCGATGCCTGGGAACCACATACAACAATGCCAGGTGTGATGACTCATGCCCACCAGCAATCAGCACCACTATACCACAGTACTGGGCACGGTGGCTCACATCTAATCCCAGTGCTCAGGAGGCAGAGGCAGGAGAATTGCTGTGAGTTCGAGGTTTGCCTGGGCTACATAGTGAGCTTGGGGCCAGCCTAAACTACAAAGTGAGACCCTGTCTCAAAATAAATAAATAAATAAATAAGAAAGAAAGAAATGGAGTTTAGATTAGAAGATGTCATTACAAATTATCTCTGCTTCCAAAAAGAAGGCACATAGAGGTTCAGAAGATCCCCCCCTTCCTTTGCAGCAGGTGGTCTAGTCAAGATCACTGTGTCTGCTCCCCGAAAGGACACGATGCAGTTCTCCCGGATTTTCTTTTTTCAAGAATACTAAAGGAGAGACTGAAGCCAGTGTGGAAATAACCAGGTCTGCATAATGTTGTCATGGAAAAAGGGGAAATAGAGTGAGCCCTTGGTGATCCAAGGCTCCTGGGTGTTTAGGTTTTTCTACCTAGTTTCTTATTTTAAAGGAATTTAAACAGTTCTGAGCATCTAGAGGCAGCTCCTTCACAGTCAGCAGTTCCTGCGCTTCCTGGACAGAGCCCCCACCTGCCCTGAGGTCCCTGTAGCACTGATGGGCCCAGCCCCCCATGGGCCCCAGGGTATTAGACCCTACCGCAGGGCAGACCCCTGCCCCAAAGATGGGGCAGTCTTCTCTCTCACACTGAGCTCTGCTTGGCACTGTTTGCAATGTTCATGTACAGTAACTTTAATTTTTTATTATTTAAAAAACTTTAAAATATGACATACAGGAGAGAATATAGTGGGGTGGGCGTTTTTTTGTGTTTTTGTTTTTGGGGTTTTTTTTTTAGTTTTTTGAGACAGGGCCTCACTTTGTAGTTCAGGCTGGTCCTGAGCTCAGCCTCAAACTCAGCAGTCCTCTTGCCTCTGAGAGCTGGAATTACAGGTGTGAGCCGCCATGCCTGGCATTGTTGTATGTGATTACTGGAGATCAAACTCAGGACCTTGTGCCTGCCAGGTAAACACGGGAACCAGTGAGCTAAATCCCTGGCCCAATTTGCTCTTTTTTTTCTAATTTCTTAAAATAGAGGCTGAGCAGTGATTTGTGATCTTTCTTCTTTTCTACTATTCACACTGAACGCTGGGAGAACACGGGCCCTGCCGACCTTCCTGACCATTGGCCGAGGCCTCAATTCAGGGCAGCCTGAGTCCAGCCACCTGTTCCGAGCTCTGGCTATTCCTCCACTCTACCTGGTAAGCGCGTGCGGCTCGCCAAGCCTTACCCCGACTCTGTGCCCACTGGAATAAGCCCAGGCATTAGGAGTTGTCCAAGCACAGCGGGTTCTGATGCAAGGGCAGGGCCTGGTCGCTGCTGAGAGGAGAGCAGCTCTTCCTCCCTTTTCTACTCTTCCGGTCCTGTTAGTCTACTGACTGATGCAATCTTAGCAGTGGCCAAGGCGAACCCTGAGCCGGCGGCTGCCCTGAGGAAAGGTAGTGCACCTCCACTCCCTCTTAAACGCAGGGCCTCCATGTTGTCAGCATCGTCCGCAGCAGAGGGAAGGCGATTCACAGGCAGGGCTGCAGGCTGCTGCTGCACAGTGCGGCTACTCACAAGGGTCGGTCACAGCAGTGGGCCACCTCGTCCGAGGACCTGGCTGTCAGTAGCACCAGCTAAGCATATTTTATTTTGAGAAAGGGTGTTGCTGCGTTGCCGGGCAGGACTCCCTACCTCACCTCCTAAAGTGAAGGTATGAGAGCACAGCAATGCTTGCCTGTCTAGACTTCTTGACGATGAGTCCATGGCTGCTTCTTACTGTTTAAATGAATCTGAGTTGGGCTCCGGTTCTAAAGGGAAGTTTTAGAGCACCCATCTGTGCTGCGATCTCACAGTTGGATCCGTGGGGACAGTGTGGACACTGCACATTCATTCTGGCTTCTTTTCCAGACAAGCTTAACATAGGAGCTTACCGACGTGCTGCGAACTCCTCTCGATCCAGCGTTGATTATGCAAAAGAAAAAATGAGACCACCTCAGGCAGTGAATGAGGCCGAGGCAGGATGATCACAAGTCTGAGCCCAGCCCAGGCAACTCAGTGTCAGTGACATAGTGAGACCTTGTCTCAAAATAAAAAATAAAACAAGGGCTAGGGATGAATTTAGCTCAATGTGAAGGCACTGAGTTTACTTCCCCAGTACCAGCACCAAAACAACAACAAAAAAGGCAGTGGAAGTGTAATTCTTTTTATAAAGGAAACCACAGGGCCATGTGGCTCTGAGGTAGCTTTTGATCATGTGCTCCCGCTGAGCTTGCAGACATGGATTTTAGCATATCTGCACTGCTGTGCTAGGAGCAGCTCAGGGACTGATGGCAGAGGCACCATCTGAGATCCTGGCTCTGACCCTCAGCGCTATATAGGTTTACATGATTCTTTTCTTTTGAGACAGGGTCTCACTTTGTAATTCAGGCTGGTCCTGAGGCCAGTATGTAGCCCTCACAACAATCCTCCTGCCTCTGCCTCCTGAGAGCTGAGATTATAGGCGTGAGTCACCACACCTGGCATTGGTGTATGTGGTTTCCTGAGATCGAACTAGGGACCTTGTGCTTGCAAAGCAGGCGCTGGAACCACTGAGCTAAATCCCGGGCCTGGTTTGCATGATTCTTGTTGCTGCTCAGATCATCCTCTGATTGGGCCACAGACACCTTTTCATGTTGGCTCCCTCATCCAGGTCACTTGGCTCCATCGTCTCTGACATCTTCCCAGACCCAGAGACTTGGTTCCTTTCAATGAAGCATAGTATTCAGAGACCAAGATCTCAGCAAGAAATGTACTTTTTAAACTAGAAAGACATCTTTCATATATTCCCGCTATGTGGAAGCCTTTTCATAAAGTCCGCTGGTGGTCTGACAGCCCTTAAGTCACTCGGGACTTGGGGTCAGCTGGAACCAGCGCAGGGTGTCAGCCTTGGCTGTCTTGGCTGGCCCTGGCTGGGCACTGTGGGACACCCAGCCGCCTCACTGCCCTCTCCAAGAAGCCAGATGCCAGCTGCTCCTCCCTGGTTGTGGTAACCCAAACAGACATTGCCCAATGCCCCTCCGGATGGAAAATCACCCTCCATTAAAAACCACTGGGCGTCCTCTGGGATCATGTGGAAGGCTTCCTGGAACAAAGCAGAGAACATCTGAGTCCTGATGTGACACTTATTGCCTCGGTTTCTCCGTGTGTTCAGTCGGGTTTAATGGGTGCAATATGCTCCTATGATCTATCTGCAAGGCGTCCTGGGAGAAAGGAAGTGGCTCAAGTCACGGCCGGGGTGGTGCCAGCCCCGAGCAGAGGTCACTTGTGATTTTCTGAGCTGGGGCTGAGTCTTGCTGAACTGGTTTTGGTCCGAAAGTGGCAGAACCCCCCTCACCCCACCAAGTCTTCCAGCGCTTGCCTCGTCTAAGATCTTTCATGTTACTGTCGCCAGGAGAAAGTCTCACTTAATTCACTCCCAATGCTGAGTGAGCCCTCGTCAATGGGAACATCACCCAACAGCCAGAATGCGTCAGAAGGACAAATAGGAGCTTTTAACCTCGCAAAACGGTGACTAAAGCAGCGCCTACCTCTTTTAGGAAAAAAAAATAACAAAGTTAAGAAAAGGCCTAGGGCTTTGCTTGTGTAATCCATGTGTCATCAAGTGCGGAAATAAAGCGCAGGACCCTGAGGGCGGTGTGTGTGGCCCGTGGTTGGCCAGGCGGACACAGGAAAGGGGACAGGTCTTGGAGAGGAGAGACTCCAGGATGCGGACTCACCAGAGCCCACACTGTCACTTGCTCCTATGTCTCTCAAGACTCGAGGGTGCCAGGGACTTGGTGCAGTAACTGCCTGCTGTGGTCAGTCCCCAAAGGCTCCTGTGAGGGAAGCTGAATCCCCAGTGTGGTGTCATTAGGGGTTGGCGGATCTGGAAAAGACAAGATTTATGGGGTGTTACCAAAAAATACGATGATTGTTTAAAAAAGAATTTAAAGTTTTATTGTAGTGAAAGCCGTACCGATTTCCCTCATTATACCCCCCCTCACTTCCAATGCCACATCGGCCGTGCCACTCTCTGAAGCTGCTCCGAAGTCCTCTTTCTTGAGAGTCTCCATAAGGTGTGACCAAAACCACACCGAGCGCCATCCAGCGGAAAGCCAGGCCCACAAAACACGGCCGCATGTCCTTATCCCCTTAGTCACTGCATCCGGCTCCATGTGACTTCTGGCTCATCTGCAAGGTCAAAATGACCATGAAGGGGAATATTTTGAATCTATTCAGGGCTTTGAGTCATGCAAGCAAAAGGACTTCCAGAGCTGCTTAAGAAGGTGGGAGAGAGATGAGTATGGTCGAAGAGAGGACATTTCCTCTCTTTGAGGGGGATGGGTGGAAATGTATCTGTTACTGTAATATTTATGTGTGTGTGTGTGTGTGTGTATAGCATGTATTGTTATTTTTTTTAACAATGTCTTGCTGTGTCTTCCTAGCCCAGGATGGCCTTGAACTTACTATGTAGCCCAGGCTGTCCTTGAACTCAGACAATCCTCCTGCCTCAGTGTCCTGACTGCTGGGACTACAGGCATGTGCTACTGCCCTCAGGTCATAACACATTCTTTTAAAGTTTAAGCGCATACTTTGTGTTCCACTCCCACCTGAGAGTGGGAGTCAGTGGGTGACTGGGCCACCGGCGTGGGAGGGACTGAGGTCGTTCTTGTGAAGCTTCAGGGTTCTTTCCAGGAAAGAGTTATTGTCACAGTGCAAGCCCGGGCACTCACAGCCTCGTAGTCCTTGTGTGGTGACGAGATCCCCCCTCTCCTATGCACCCCGCCACTTCTATGCTATTTGCCAGGATGTCTTTACCAGGACCAGACTAATCCCAGTGCCACTCATGCCCTTGAACCAAGAGAATTATGAACTTTAAAAAAATAAAATAGGATCTCTCTGCGTAGGTCAGGCCTTCCTTGAACTTACTACCTAGCCCAAACTTTTGGTGATCCTCCTGCTTCAGCCTCCCCAGTGCTTGGAATACAGGGATGTGCTACCATACCTGGCTTTAACTTTTTTCTTCATAAAAATTTTAGCCTCAGGTATTTCATTATAGTTAGGAAAAACAGACTGCTATACAGTGAATCCTCAAATTACGATTGGCCTGACACCAACAACTTGGCCTGCAACTGGAATTTTAGTTTTAACTTATGACCAAAGTCTTGATCCTTGGGATCAGGGTCAGTATCAGTTTCTTGTCATTGGGCACCAAGCCACCCATATCCTCCAGAGATACTGAGTAGCATTTTCCATGTACTCTGTCTCAGAGAGCGGCCAGAACAGAGTTACATTAGCACTCAGTGACACTGTTGAGACTCAAGTCAGAGTGCAGGGTCGTAGGGGAGGAGAGAGCCCTTTGGGGCGACTCTGTCAGCACTGACTGAGGTACCAGCTCATCAGATGCTAACCAGAGAGGGATACTACCTGGGGTTCAAGACTGGTGAGACCTCCCTCAAAAGGAACTGTGAGCAGGGCACCTCTGTGCTGTACTGAGGGGAACCCAGGCAGTGAACCCCCCTGCACACAGCTCCACTGCAGGTATCCGAAAAGCCCTCTTCCCAGCCAGGTGTGGTAATGCAAACCCATAATCCCAGTGCTCAGGAAGCAGAGGCAGGATGATTGTAAATTCAATCCCAGGCTGGGCAATTTAGTGGTTCAGCAAGACCATGTAGTACAGGGACACAGCACCCCTGGGGAGATCCTTAGCCCTTGAAGGTGGAGGCAGTGTTCTCGTCCTCTGCTTCTCCCTCACAGCCTTTAGTAGCTGCAGGTGGGTGACTCAGAACTCAGACTTGCCCCTCAGACGCTCTCCCTCAGGGAGACCTGGCGCAGCATGCTGGGCCCTGAAGGGGGGACACACTCACTTGGGGCCTCTGCCAAATGAGGCAGCAAGGACCCCTTGCTGACGTCCCAGTAGCCGAGCCCTCTCCCCCTCTCTTGGAACAAAGGCTTCCTCCTGTTCCCTCAACCTCTCCTTCCTACCCGGAAGCACGCTTGAAGTCACTCGCCAAATTGAAAAGGAAGTGCTCTGACCCCAAACCTCCTGCAGCCACCACCCTGGCTCTCTCCTCCCCTGCAGAGCCATACTCGAGAAAGTGTCTGCCTCCTGGACTTCCTGGCCCTTCCGTGCGCTGGAGCTGCCAAGGAGGACACGCCATGGGCATGTGTGTGGCAGGATCACCGGGGGGGGGGGGCTGTGTGCAGTCCCAGAAGCACACCCAGCCTCGAGTCCCGGGAAGTGTGAACACCTCCTTGGGTTCAGCATCTGTTCACTCACTCATTCAATTTTATTGAGCACTGTTTGGGCCAGACAGAGGAGGCGCTTTGTAGGCACTCTGTAAATGACATAGATGTGTCCCTGTGGGTGGAGCTTACTTGGGGACATCCAGGACACGTCCTGGAGAGAAAACGTGAGTGTGCACTGGAGTCTGGTCCCCCTGCAAGGTCAGAGGATAGGCCCCGGGGCTGAGATGTTGCTGATGAGCAGGAATCAGCCGGACCAGAGGCCAGAGCAGGAGAGAGATGCTGACAGAGGTCGAGGTGACGGTTCCAGAAACGGGAAAGACCAGGCAGGGGTGAGAAACGGGAGGAAATGGCCTATCTCTGCTCCAAGGGTCTTCAACACCTGGGCCCTCCTCTTCTCCCAGGACCCTGCGGGTGGCCTGATCCTTGCTTGTCCCTTCTCTGGCCGAGAGTGTGTCCCCAGAGGCCACCCCAGCCGGACGCTCCCTCTGCCCCGTCCTTCCTGATGTCACTGCAGGCTGTCGCTTCTGACAAATCCCCAGCTCGGATGCCATTCCCGAGATCCCCAAGAGATCTGCTTTCCCTCCTGTCACGATCGCCATGACATGGGCTCCCGGTCACCATCTTAAACAGGGCAGATTGCAGAACTGGAAAATGTAAGTCTCACTTTCGTAGGGAAAAACAAGTAGGAAATAATACACGCTTTTCTTTTTCTCCTTTATTTAAAAGGAATCAACTAAGACAGAGGATCCTGGACAGAGCCCGAGTGTTTGACCCAGGCTGTGAAAAGAGGTGCAGCTGGTGGATTGTGTGGCCTTGCTTTGTGCCGATAAGGAAACCGAAATCAAACAAAGAGCTTTGATTAGCTGACTAATGGAGTTGAAGCAAGTTCCCAGGAAAGCTAAATTTAACTCTGCCCTGCTCTCCGTCCGAACTGCAGCTTCCTCTCTCACAAAAGGCTGCGGTTGTTCAGTCTGGGTGAGGGGTGTATAAGAGCTTTGCTGCATGTCAGACTATTTTTAATCACAAAAATTATCTTAGAAAGAACTATCTCTTTCCTTGTCTTTTTTTCCCTTTCTTCTTTTTCCCCACGAACCAGCCATCTTAAAGCACTGATTAGCACTTACCCACAAATCGTCCTTAACTTCCTGCTCTAAGAAAGCGGCCTGGACTCTTAAAACGGACAGCCTCACAAGAAACCAGGTGGCACAAGACACGTGCATTGGCATCAACAAATAGAGTGGCTTAAATTTTAAATATTTATTACAGTAAAAGGCACATTGCTGTCACTCTCCTTCAGAACACTCCCCTCGCTTCCAACACACCCATCCTGCCATCCTCGCTACTTTCTGACGTAGCTCTGGAAGTCCTCTTGCCCGAGTGTCTTGTGCTGTTGAAAGTGGCTCCGTATCCCAAACTGACTAAAAATATTTAGTCAGTCATTTTGACTTTAGGGAAGAAGAAGGTGGATGAGGACTCGCTGTCATGGTCTTGCGAGCTGCATTCCTGTTGGGAGACACTGAGCAGCAGCATTCACTGGAATGAGCCCCAGGAAAGAGGGAAGAGGACTTCCGCCGGCTTCAGAAAGTGGCAAGAACCACGGGATGAGTGTGACAGGGAAGACCTTAAAGGGACTCACAGCAATTGGTTTTTTACTATAATCAATTTTTAAAATTAATACACACACGGAATTTTCCAATCACCCCTTGTTGTCTGTGTTCTGAAATGGCAAATAACTGTGAATTATTTTTCTTTTGCTCCTTTTCTTTGTTGTAGCCGTGTGTGTGTGTGTCTGTGTGTCTGTGGGTGTGTGTGCACACGCGAGCGCGTGTGTCTGTATTTACTCTGAGAATTTCTGAGCAGGGAGGAAGTGGTTCAATCTGCTCCTCTCTGAGCAGCTGCTGGCTTTTAGAATAAAGAAGAGCCTCTGCCTTGTGCTGATTCAGATGCAACACGAGACGAGCTTTCATCCACAACATCTAAATTTAAACACATCTTCTTCCCTGTAAAATTTAATCCTCTTTCTCCATCATATTGTAAGAAAAAACCTGGCTTTACAGGGTGTTTTGGTTAGATCTGCAAGAGGAGCGTGTCAGTTAAAGGACTTCAGGGAGTTGACAAGCTGGCGTGGACGGTCACCTGACTA